>JAACJT020007754.1:0-48860 GCA_009936485.2 Gymnarchus niloticus | reverse complement strand
GGAAGAGAGGGGGGGGGGGGGGCAAACCGCCCCGCCCCCCCCCCCCCCACCCCCCCCCCCCCCCGCCGGGCGGGCCCCTTCCCCCCCCCCCCCCCCCCCCCCCCGCCCTACTTCCTGGCCTGACATTTGGATACCGGGAGTGTCCGAGTTCGGAGTGACTTGGAAACGTGGACTTACATAACTTCAAGGGCACTTGGAGACAGCTTCGGCCCAGGGAGTGTGGCCTGGTGCTGTTCCTCCTGTCAGGGTGAGGAGTGTACCTGGATGTGTGAGAGAGAATGGTAACTGGCTGAGGATGGCAGATAGGTGAAAAGATAATTAGCTTAGCCCTCCGGCTCCTGCTAACCTAAATTGGAGGAGGATACCATTGGACGTGGCCCACTGCTGTCAGATAGGCAGGATTCCCACATTTTCTGTGCGTTGGGGTCTCATTTCGATTAGGATTTTGATCGTTGGCGCTCTTTAAAGGTGCCTCCCTCTTCAGACGGTGCCTCAGAAGGTCTCGGCGATAAGTGAGTGCAGGCTTCCTATCCTGCAGCTTTGTTTCTCTGATGGCTGCCCCCAATCACAAAGAAAAATCTATGCTTTGTATTTTTTTTATGAAATGCAGTTTGATAGCGAACATGTGGTGGTGTGTGTGTGTGTGTGTGTGTGTGGGGAGGGTCAGCATGAAGTTTTATAGTTTCTCCAAAGTGAACCTGTTTAACTAGCCTTTGTAATAGGCCCGATGTCAGCAGGTCTTGTTAAGACTCACCGAGACGGCTCCTCATCACCGACATGCATCCGAGCCGTCGGTGTTTTCCGAGCATCGTGCTAAAATATCCTTCTCCAGGCACCACTAAGCCACTACCTGTTACTTTGAAGATCTGCGCTTTTGTCCTAAATAATTAGCTGAAATAAGTCTTTTCCATGTAAACAGCTTTCATCTGACGCAGAAATAAGGTAATTATTGCTCAGCATAGAGAATGCATATTTAAATCATTATGTGGGCGTGGTGCTGTCTGCTTCCTTCAGATGTTCTTAGCATATTCAGACAAACAGGTACTGCAAAGTGTGATTTATGCTATTTCTTCAACAACAGAGGTGCAAAAATGCATATTACTATAATATTTCAGTGCCTGGAGCTTGCTGACGGTATGACCTTACTCGTGCAGTGATTATTGGTGTGATTTGATGTGTGCGATTATCCTGTGGGTAGATGAGGGCTTTCTGAGCAACATCTGGAATGAAAAGAGCCATTACTGTACCCTGCTGGCTCGATGACATGGACTAAAAGCCCTCGTTCTCAGGAGATTTGAACTACTCCATGTTACATGGTCAATGATCATGTCTGCGTCACCTGTATCATCCGAGGGTTTCTACAGGCAGCTCAGTGTCATTTGAACTGGCTTTTACGCGTTCTGCGGTGAGCTGTGTTAAATGGCTGTAGAAGTTATTACAACCAGAGCCATCTGTACCTAGTAGAAGCACATAGGTGCACTGAGCTGCGTTCAGAGAATCCACCATCACGTCTGCTTCAGGGGATATGCTAACACAACATTAACATCACACAGTGTGACAGTCAGTTTGTCTAAGGTGTCTGGTGTCATGTGTATGCATCCTGACTGCTAAGGGGTTGTGTCGTTACCAGACTTGAGGCTGTTAACATGAAGCCCAGTCTGCTATAAGATATGAGAGCTCAGTTTAGCGGAGAAGTTCACTTCAGCCACCACTAATGATGCTTTGAAGAGTGTGAAGAAGCCAGCTGAGAGAGCAGCCTCGTCTTAAATGGTGGGATTAGGGCGGTCCTCCTCGACCACAGCTCCCCCTAAAGTGACTCCTCATTTTATCCATATGCGACTCTGGGGTCTGTCAGTCATGCCAGTTCAGTAAGCCTCCATCATCACGTGTGGCCACACCGCACGTGCACCCGAGTTTTCTGAAGCTAGACGTTTCGGCCGACAGAAGCAGAGCGCGGATGCAGGCTCCGCGGCCTCCTCACAGGCGACTCCGATTAAATGGCTAGCCCCAAGGAGGCGGCAGGGTGGTGAGTGACAGGCATGAGAGTCGGGATTGTGTGTGCCTGACTCGTGCGATAGAGGGGACGGTGCGACTTGAAAGCCCAGGCTGTGAGGCAGAGTAAGGACAAGGTGACCCCAAGGACATCTCTACGGGGCGTGGGAAGCGAGAACCGGTCCGCTGAGAGTGACGTGCTGTGGCTTCGCGTTGCAGACGGCATGTACTTCCAGGGCTCATATTGCTGTGGAACAGAGAGGCAATGCCTAGACCTTATCGAGGGAACATCTGCAGTTTACTTTGATAGTTGCAGCTAATGTCAATTTTTTCCAGTGAAGAAGAGAAGGGGGTTCTGAAAACGGCTACCTCCAGCATCTCCCAGAGGATGTATCTAATAAAACGAAGACGGGCCAGGGTTTTATCCCAATTTATCTGTGCTGATTTTACTGTTAAACTGGCGATAGCAAGAATGGAACTGGGGATGGACCAGTTTACTTTGGATTCTTTGCCTTAGGACACCGTTAGCTCGTCTGATAAAAGCTGGCTTCTCTCTGCTGAAGCCTCTGGATATTTCTCTGGGTAAATTTTTGGAGCTGTAAGTTCTTCAGTGAATGTTGCTGTCAGATTATCAGAATTTTTCCTTGCAGGACACATACTGTTCCAGTGAGAGGGAAAAAAATGAAACTTTTAATGATGTACAAGACCAAAGACACATTCCTGTAAGATTTTGATTTTGCAGCTGTTTAAATCTCATTCTGCAAACGAACTGCGATCAAGCAAGGCTAGATGTCTCATTTATGTGTAATAATGAAGTATCATTTTACAATAAAAAATGTGTTATTCCTTTGTTACACATGACTACTTATGAATATTTCACATGAAAGTCACTCCCAACCAACCTCA
Organism: Gymnarchus niloticus; assembly: GCA_009936485.2. Lineage (NCBI taxonomy): Eukaryota > Metazoa > Chordata > Actinopteri > Osteoglossiformes > Gymnarchidae > Gymnarchus > Gymnarchus niloticus. The sequence continues at coordinate 45,962 of JAACJT020007754.1, read as the reverse complement.
TTGTCAACTACAACCACAACTTACCTTGTCTAGCGCTTGTTTGCTTCAGCAAAAATTTCTTTCCCTATTAGGAGTCGTCTTATTGCTGAAGAGTTTGGTGTTTCTTCCTCGATGCTGCTCATTAAACAATGTTCTTCCCTCTCCGGTTCATCAGGTCCTTTGACAAAACAGTCACGGAAAGGTCAGTGCAGATGGATTGGCAGAGCTATCACCACATGTTAAAACCTCGTGTAAATCTGAGCAGTAAAAACAGCCTTAGCATTGCAGCCAGGTCATGTGACCATCGGCAAAATCAGCCTCTTTGGTCAATGTTACATGCTCGTGTAACTCTGACATTCTGCCTGTAATTCTCTGTGAAATATGCAAAAGAACATTTATTTATTATAGCAATTCATATTAAATAGAAATCATTTCAATAAGGGGCAATTAAAGGCCGCTGGTATTGGTGAGGGCTTGGTTGGCTTTGCTCATGATTTGAAGGTAGGTATAATGACATGTTTGACAGTATGGCTTAGGACCAGTTAGTCAACAAGTCCTCAGGATGCGCATGCAATTTTGTTTCTGATTAACGTTTCGCCTTTTGACAGCGCTCCAAGTTGGGATAGGACCTTATTCCCAGGTGACCGGGCCCATTACGAATATTTTGCCTCATGGCAGTGTACAGTTCAGAGTTTGGTTTGTGCTGGTCGGATGAATGTATGTCTAAAAAGTATATCAGATTTGAGTGTCATTAATAATGATTTATGATATTGTGTTTACAATCCTCCCTCCACAAAACAATGAGGGTCAGAATCAAAAAGCAAATGTGCCATTCTTATTTAATTTGAAGGTCAAGTCAAAGGTGCTGGAGGGCAAAGCAGAGCAGTTTGACAGCGCTGAGCGAGGCCAATTGGTAAATCTCATAGCTGTATGGATTGCAGATGTTATTAAACCCTCAAGAGGTCCTTGAGGTCAAGAGGAACCCACAGATCCTCTATTATCTTTTGAAGTACTGGCCTGAGTTCAGGTTTAGATGGCATCTTCTCCTCTTTGTTCCATCCGCATCTTCCTTAAGAAGCGAAAGCCGATGATTGTACCCAGGCAGGGGGAATGGCTGCAACACTATGACATCCTCACTGTACCCTGGGGGCCCCTTGTTAAAGTTTCCTGAGGGTGGGCGTTCTCCTTCCAGTTTGCTCAGGAGCCAGGTGTGTTGACCTCTGTGCGGTCCGGACAGCCTAGTGACTCAGACGCTATATGAGGTTAATCAGAGATGCCAGTGGGATGGTGTGAGACAGATGCTCATAAGGAATACAGTACAGAAAATACATCAATGTGTCACCCCGAGCACCGAGCGTTCAGCTACTTTGCCGAGGCACGAATAGATATGTGCTGAAAATAATTTTGACAGATGTCTTCTCCTGTGACAATGTCCCAGCAATGTATATCCCAAGCTGCTTTATGTTGGTGAGAGGCTGGATGACTATGGGTGATATTTTATTTCGATGACAGTTGATCACCAGCCCTGCTTCCTCAGTTAATGACCAAAGCCAAGCTGGTCCTAATGAGACAGATGCTGTATTAAGGATAAGAATGGCCAGCTGGGTGGAAGTGAGGAAGACTGAGGAGCCTGAGGTACAGCCATTTTGAGGTGATTTCCAGGCACTTACAAATTGTATTTTAGTTTACTGAGATGTCTTGCTTTTATTTCTAGCGGATACCCTCTGTACCTTCTTGAGTTTGTCATTTAAAGGGGCATTGACCCCATTTTATGGTTGCCATTTCTCTGACTAAAGTATTTTGGTTTTACAACCCTGCCATCCCGTGCATTTGTCCTGCCCTTGTGGCAGGTCGTCACCTCACAACCTGCCACCGTAAACTTTTTCTGACAAGATTCTCAAATGTTAAAAATTAAGGTTGGGTGTCAGGTCAATGTTTCATCAGATACTTGTCTTTTTTATCAATTTGTTTGATTTGCTACTTACCTCTTCCCTAGAAATTCATTTTTCTTGTGTGTGTGTGTGTGTGCACACACCAACTTGCGTGTGGGACAAACTCAGTCAAGATGTCAGTCAATTCATGCCTATTTTATAGAAGCACATGCAGATGTAAAGTTTTTGTAAATAACGTCAGGCCACCCTTAACAAGGATGATTTGGAGGAAGTCTTACAAATAACCAAAAAATGTGAAAATAGATGATGGACTTTCAGATCTGCTTCAGGCACTTTGGTTGTAGGAATCCAAGACCCTCAGTGAACCCAGAGGATTGAAATTAATTTTGTAGTTTCAGACAAAAAAGACTCACACTGGGGTAAAAATCTTGTTCTATGCTGTAAGAGCTCTTATATGTTACTCTGAAACAAAGGCGTACAAGACAAGCCCATATAAAATTATAATACCAACACTGGCAAGAGGTCGTTGCCATGTTTCAGCTCTGTTTTATTCTGTGCTGTGGCTTCTCCTTTGCTACCTTTGGCTCCGTGTGGCTTGTATTAGTCTAATGTTGGTGGAAATTCATGTCATGGCATGACCAGTAGTGTTTATGATTGAGGCTCAATGAACTTGAACTAGGTTGCTTGTTAGTGGTATGATTTTCTATTTTATTTTTAAAGCATTTCTTTCTTTTTCTTACAAGGAGGTTAAAAATACATCCTGCAATGTTCACCCTTCCATTTACCTCTAGCAGCAGCAGGAAAATCCACTGTCGGTAGAGATGACTGAGATAATATGCACTGAGGATGTGGTTTTATTTCAAAGCTTTCTGCATTCAGTTGTTAAATCCTGTCAAAGTATAATGCAAATGAAGTATAGACCAGGAATTACTGCCAGAATAAACAGGCCTCTCTGATTCCATTTTCTGGTGGCTGAGGCTCCCCTTTGACTTGCTGACCACTGTAGGCGCCAAGAGTCCACTATGGGTCACCACCTGTAGCCATTCAGCCACCATATATGGAGCACAGGCCCACCTCCCTGTGGCTGATTGGACTGTTATTCCTGAGATCCGGACACCTGATGCTCCTCCCTCTTTGGCAGTACTGCCCCACCCACCTACCTCCCATCTCCTTCCCTCCAAAGGCCATCGATTCACTTCATGGATCTCATGACACATTCAGGTTCCAGTATTACGTGCAATCGACATCAGAGTTTGAGGACTCATTTATTACATTCCTTGAGGTCGCTCGGGCTGTACTTTAATTTAATACCAGTTCTCTCCCTGTCCTCTCCATGTGCTTGCTTGTTCAAGGATTGACACAATGTGGATTCTCCATTCCTTTATGCTTGTTTACACTCTATTTACATAACTGTTTATAACACTGAGCTTCAATTTGCATTCAGTCTAATTCAGTCTAAACCACGATATTTATAAAATGGGTACCAGAGGACGTGTTCCAAATATAGTGGAATTGCACTCTTTCTGGGAAGAGGGTCTCACTCTGCCTCAAAGGGAATAGGGAAGCACACTTTGCCTCACTGGAAAATGGGAAGAACACTGCCTCACTGGGACAAGAATAACACTGTGCCTTACTGGGAAAGGGGACTCACACTGCCTCAAAGGGAAGGGAGAATCACGCTGTCCTCACTGGGAAGGGGGAACCACACTCTGGCTCGTTGGGAAGAACACGCTGCCTCACTGGAAAATGGGAAGAACACTGGGAAAGCCTATCCTGGGGTACTGAAAAGGAGCCTCTACCCAATGATTATACCTAGGATTCAAGAGGACCCATGTGGATTTCACCACATACTGTGGAAGATGTAGTTATTTTAAAGAATTGTTTCTGTATACTTGACACAAAATCAAAGTTTTTTTATAATGGGTATGAGCCACCAACCACTGTGAGTTTTGTCTATTCCTGTGATTTTCATAGACAGGCATAAATAGACAGCCATTGTTGGTGGTGTATCTGGTTAAGAAGGTTAGCGGTGACCTCTCTGCTATTTGCAGATGATGTTTAGCCTCATCTGACCTGGACATTGAGTATGCCCTTGAGAGGTTCCATACTGGGGGTGAAGTGGCAAGGACAAGAATCAGCACATCTAAATCCAAGGTCATGGTGATCACTCAAAATGGAATGGATTGTTTCTTTCTGGTGAAAAGTCTGCCGAATCGTGTTCACGAGTGACAGTATAAGGAAGGATTCGGTTGTGAAGGCACTGAATGGGTCCATAGTGGTCAAATGGGAGCTAAATTGTTGGACAAAGCTTACTGTTTACCAGTCAATCAGTGTCCCATTCCTCACCTATGAGCATTATCTGGAAATTACTGAAGGAATTACCTTGCAAGTACAAGTGGCTGAATTGAGATTTCTAGGTCATTGGGTTCATTCTTTGTGACAGGGTGAGAAGATTGAAGATCCAGATGGACCTCAAAGTAGAGCCACTGGTCATTTTGGATTGCGAGCACCCAGTCAAGGTGATCCGGATATTTTACGAGGATGCCACCTGGTCAGCCTTGGGCAGAACCTAGACATACTGGCTGGACTTGGGAATCAGCTGGTTTGGGAACGTCTGGGGGTCCCTCAAAAAAGGTATAGTCAGTGACGTCAGTAAGACAGGTCGAGTCTTAGGTACATGGCTTTCTCCCATTGAGCCCATAACCAGGAAAATTGCCTGCTGTCATTTTGTGCTTCTGATTTTATACCATGAGCTCAGTGGAAAGTCCTGGAAAGTCCTGGAAAAGAGCTTGTAGGATTCTGGGTGCACCACTGTCTTCGCTATAAAGTGGTGTGTGTTCTCCGCCCAGGGTGAGTTTCAGACGTCTCTACAGTCTTCATTCCCACTGATGGATGAGTAATTTTGTTTGAATATTAAGTGTTCATTCAGGCTGGATCCAGTGAATACTTAAAATGATACTTCATAAAAGACTTTAACAGACATGTTGTGCATAAAAGATTGAGAGGCAGCATGACAAGAGGTTTTGTTTAATATTTATGAGTATGAATGTATAAATCAATACATTTTATTTTGTAAATGAGATGCAATTTAAAATGTATGTGGCTTTTGTATGGTTGTACATCATCTGCTCACCACACAGTCACACCAATGTATAAACGTCATGTCGAAATTGCCTGGCTGATGGCTATATTTAGCTGGGCCCTAATTAGCAGTGCTTCCTTGGAGACCGACCTGCCCCCCCACCACATACACTTTACCTCTCTAATGTCACCCCCAGCAGTATATGGCATACCTCAGAAACCACAGCACAGAGCTGCAGACCCAGTGCCACACGTGTTGACCCAGTGCCACACGTGTTGACCCAGTGCCACACGTGTTGACCCAGTGCCATACGTGTTGACCCAGTGCCATACATGTAGGACCCAGTGCCATACATAGAAACCAGTGTCATGTGTGTAGACCCAATGCCATACGTGTAGACCCAGTGCCATACGTGTAGACCCAGTGCCATACATAGAAACCAGTGTCACGTGTGTAGACCCAATGCCATACGTGTAGACCCAGTGCCACACGTGTTGACCCAGTGCCATACATAGAAACCAGTGTCACGTGTGTAGACCCAATGCCATACGTGTAGACCCAGTGCCACACGTGTTGACCCAGTGCCATATGTGTTGACCCAGTGCCATATGTGTTGACCCAGTGCCATACATGTAGGAACCAGTGTCACATGTGTAGACCCCGTGCCACATGTGTTGACCCAGTGCCATACATGTTGACCCAGTGCCATATATGTATACCCAGTGCCATACGTGTAGACCCAGTGCCATACATGTCAAAACCAGTGCCACAAGTGTGGATGCACATGTTGTGCTTGCCAGCATATCCACTCTCATTCTTTAGATGAAGTTTTGAATCTGGGATTTCACCTTCAAGATTTGAAAACAGAAGTATTACTGTGGTAATTAAATTAAATATCTTAGGGTGTTATGTAGCTTGCCCCTAACCCTAAGGCCTAAACCCTAACCCTTGAATAGACCAGTGACTGTTTTGACCAGTTTATTTCTGCAATCTAATTTCATTTTGATTGTTTCATATTCTCTTCTAGGTGGTATGTTTATTTTTTGTATGAATCAGTAGGACTAAGAAACACAGGCATCTTTAAGACCTTGTGATGTTATGATGGCTTTACAGGTAGCTCAGAACTTCATCGGTCATGCTTCTGTTTCCTGTGCCTGATTGTGTAGATGGCAGGTGTGTTAGGCGAGACGAGCAGCCATGGGATCCCTGTCTCTCATATGGACAAGCTGTTATCAAAGTGCCTGGATGAAGACAAATGCAAACTTCCAGGGAAGAGGAGTTATATCGCTGGAGATTATTGCTCTTAACTCAACTGGTCATGTCTGCAAAGTACAATAAGCTGAGGCTTGTACCGAAGCGGGATGGGTTCACACATTTGATTCAGTCCACCAGAATTACAAGAAGCAATATTTTAACTTAGGAGAAACAAAAATGCAGTAGAGTAAGCAGCTGGTTAGATGGATGGATGGATGGATGGATGTTGTTAAAATGAATACCCAGTATTCTTAGCAGTTCCTAATCTGTATGAATATTCAAATACCTGCATATGTAATGTACAAACAAACAAAAGTTTATTCACTTATGGGGAATTAATGATGTTCCCTGCTCTTTGTGTAGGGTTAAGGTGAAACCTGTATTGTTTCCATGTTTTCCTTGAGCCTTTGAATTATAGAGAACTGTGGTCCATTCAGGTCTATTTTATGGATGATATCTTCCTGGACAATGGACTTTTCTAGACCCAGGACAGATTAGAACAAAATGCAAGACCCGGACTGTTTACCAGGTGGAAAACTAGTAAAACTGTATATAAATATATGCATATACCTAGATTATTTTAAATACTAGTTTTGAGGCAAAATAGCACTTTTGACAGTAAGAAGAATATAAGTGATTTGGGCCATTTGTGGAGTCATCATGTTCCTCCCAGGTGACAATTTAAGGCATCGTTAAGGGCCAAAGTGCACATGCTCATTCCCAGTTAAGAAAGTTTCTGGCTGATGTGGCTGTTCTCCCATCGTTTGTCTAATTTATTTGTAGGCATGATGTCACGAGTGACTCTCTAATGTCCTTCAAGTGGACTCACTTCAGTATATCAAGCTGGACATGGAATCGTGCGTCATCCAAACATGTGACACTGGCATCTGATGTATCACCACACTCAAGGGACCGTGACAGCAAGACAGCCGGTCATCCTAATGTCATGACTGGGGGTCATGGAGCCGTTTGGCGATGGAGAAAACAACAACAGAAACACATCCCGCAATGCAGTTATGTGTACTTGAGGATGGTCTGGACATGAAGTGATGTGGCTGCCTTTATAGATCCTGTTTACCTGAGCTCGTTGTATTTCTCTATGCTACTTTGTATGCATATTTGGAGAATGGTCTCCATACCCTGACTCCACATCCAGTGCTCCACATTCAACATCTTTAAAATTACGTCGTCGTTGGACCATTAACGGCACTCTGTCGTCTGTTACTGACTGTGCCTACCGTGCTGGCTGTGGCTGAACACACTTGGCACTGTGCTGTCACAGGATAGCCGTCAGCTGCAAAATGCTGCCCAGCTGCAGCTGTGAGGCCTGAGCTGTTCTGCACGACGCTGTGCGACCCTCTCTGTAGCAATAAGATCTGGACTGGACAGAGCTTTGGTAGCCTTTCTCTATCATTATACTTCCCTGTATAAAAGGCTGTATCATCTTATCAATGTAAGGTCCAATCCAGACACTAATGTCAGGGTGGCATGGTTTTCATAGCCCGTCCCACTGGTCATTCCCATGGCCCCTCCCACTGACCATTCGCATGGCCCTTCCGACTCGCCATCCACATTGCTCCTCCCACAGTCCATTCCAATGGCCCCTCCCAGAGACTAGCCCCTGGAATGATTGGATAGTGGCATGGCTCAGTGTCTTTGAGGCGTCATTCACCCTCCGCGAGTGATCTGTACCATTCTGCCAAGGCCTGTGTGGATGCTCTGGGGACGGACCTCTCCCTGCCCCTCATCTTCATGCTCTTCCACCCCAGAGTCCGCCTTGGGGTAGGCGGTGTTAGCTTTAACAATGCTAATCAGATGTGGCGCCGTGAATTGTATTACTGCTAATTAATACACGCTTCAATACACACTTCGGTAACGAGAACACAAATGATTATCTCCTACTCTTGGGATTCCCTCGATTCTCTCTTCCTCCTTTTGTCAAAGGAACGGTATTGAGGCATTGGGGTAAAAGGACATTTAATATTTTTTCCCCTTTCCCCATCTCACTCAGTCCCTCCTGACAGGCTGTGAAGTCCCTTTCTTCCACATGATTAAATGGCACTAGTGTTTCCTGTATCCAGTTCTAGGCAGCCAACTACTCTCCTAATTATAATATATATATAAGCCCCAAAATTCCTTGAGATTTCTCAAAAAACGTTAAATATTTAATGCTTTTCGGCATGATGAATTGCCCCAACTGAGATCGTCTGATACAATGGAAGAGAAGTTGTGCATACAGGAGGTGATTTAATGCCCTCCCATGAGCAGACATAACTTTTAATATGCTAAACGGCAATGTTTGTCAAGATGTCCTTGCGGGAGATGGTTCTGAAGAGGATGACTTGTTTGCTGAAATTGATTTGGTCAGTCTGACATTCTACCCTGCAGATACCTCAGGCAGGGTGGCCATTTTCACAGGTGCTCTCAGTAAAATGAGGCTCTCATTTTCATGAAGGGTTGTTAGTAAGCTTAGTTTCATTTAAGCCATTTTCGTTCCACCGCACTTCTGCGGTGCTTTGATGCACAAGGCTCTCCATGCAGCCATGTAATAAAGACCATTCCGGGTGCTTCAGCCAGCCTCCTATTGCTGAGGCGGGGCATGACCATGATGTCAGCATGTCGAACCCTGTCACCGGTGTATGACTCGAAGGATATGGTCCTGTTCTGTGCCTGCAGGTGTCTTTTCTTCAAAGGCTTTAATTGGCCGTACATAATTAGCCATATGTAATTACACTTTCCCCCCTGACCACCAGGTAGTAGTTCCAAACCATTCTGTTCATGTAGTGTATGGAATTAACACTGACCCCCGTCTCCTGCTGCTGTCACTTGGATTATTTACTTTGTCAAAGACAGCCCTAATGAGACGCAAACATAGGAATTAACCGTCAGCTCTGATATTGTTCTTATGCGAAGTTCACAGCTAAAAAAGAATAAATAACTTTTAGACGTTTTATTAGTGGATCCTATGTGACATAATTGTTGATGCCCACAGCCACAGAAGACCAAAACGCATTTAGGGTCGTTGGCTCAGTCGCAGTGCAATTATTGCAGTGCTGAACTGAGATGTGGCAGTTTGAGAGGCGAAAGATGGCACGCAGGCGGTTAATGCAAGGTTTTATTGCAGTGCACCAAAGGATGCATAATTAAGGGATTGTGGTGGGGGTTGGGTGCCTGCTGTTCACAGCCTGAAAAAGCCTTCCCTTTTTTCAGTCTCTAATCTCTCAGAGGTGGGTCCCATTACAGCCATACCCAGCATCAGAAGCTAGGGTAGGTGGCTGACATTTTTACAGGGTTTCATTCTCCATACTCGGCCTCTGTGTGACATCTCACCAGCTGATACCCTCAGCTGAGTTTCAGTTGTGGTCTGTAGGAGTGGCATGTCATTCCAGATGTGTGGATGGGGAGGACTTATAGCCTAGCCCTCCAGACTGGTCATTATCTTACCGCCCCGATTGGTCCTTAGCATAGCCCTCCTTACTGGTCATTATCCTAACCCTCCTGATTGGTCATTATCCTAGCCCTCCAGACTGGTAATTATCCTACAGCCCCGATTGGTCCTTAGCCTAGCCCTTTTTACTGGTCATTATCCTAACCATCCTGATTGGTCATTATCCTAACCCTCCTGACTGGTCATTATCCTAACCATCCTGACTGGTCATTATCCTAGTCCTCCTGACTGGTCCTTATCTGGCATTCTTTCTCAGTTCTGTGTTGGTCACACATTACGGAATGTTTCCTTTCATGTTATCATGTGACATTTTATATGACCTTTCTAACAATGCACACTTTCACAAAAAATGGCGCCAGTTAGATTTATAATATGTTTATCCGATTGCTTTATACTGGTATTTTAAATCATCAGTTGATGCTAAACCATACTGGTGGTATTTTTACCTGTGAGCAGAGGTGACTGAAATATCCCATAATTCCTTGTGGCTGTATTGTTTTTTTTTATTTTCAGCTCTGTCCCTATAGTTCAAAATGGTTGTGTAGAATGCAGTCAAATGAAGTGTAATCTCTGCCTTATTTGGTCAAAGCTCTCAACTTAAATTATGTTTCCTACTGTTTAGAATGTATCTTTTCGTTCCGTGTGTGTGTGTGATGTTACTATAAGTCATCTGTGGAGCACAGAGATATAATCTCCACTTCCTACAGCACTGACTATTAGAACCTCAAACATGTGTCGAGTGAAATGTCGGCAGTGGGCACTTTATTAGGTATGCCTGCTCATTAGTGCAAATATACTGCTCCTCAACACTGCAAATCGTGTGGCTGCAACTGAATACTTACAGCACAGGGGCAGAGCCAGGAGGTTCACTTGCTGTTTGGCTAAGCTTTAGAACAGCTAAGAGGAGTAATCAAAGTGATTTGGTGATGGTTGTTGGTTGCAGCTTCTTAGAAATAGCTACCTTCCCGGGATTTTCGCACACTGCTGCCCCTGTAGTTTACAGAGGATGGTGTGATAGGCAAAAAAACCCAAAAAAAACATTGAGTCGGTGTCAGTTCTGTGGCCAAAGACACGTTGTCAATGACAGAGGTCGTAGGAGAAGAGCCAGGCTCGTTAAACGTAAACAGGAAGACAACAAGTGTAAAAATAACATGTCAGAACTACAGCAGTGTGCAGAGTGGCTTCTTGAAATGCACGGCCTGGGGTCAGAATTTGGTCCTAGGTACACCTACTAAAGTGGCCACTGAGTGTGCCTCCACATGAAATGAATTATCATACCGGTATATAGAATGCAAAGCAGACATGCAAAACCTGGCCTTTGGTCTTGTGGAGCAAGGTGTAGAATTCACATTTACAAAAGTTCCTCCCTGCCCTTGTTTTGTTCATTCAAATAGGAAGCTGTACGAATGCCTTTAGTATCCAAATATGTATGTCTACAGCCATGACTGAGCTGTTCTTCAGGGATCAGGGCTAGAGGAGCATGGTAGCTCATGGATCTCACATGCTCAGTATCAGCTGACCCCATGCTCCACCCAATGACCTGCCCCTTCCAGCACACCTGCTCGTTCATCACCCGTCAATCTTTCACCTGTCGCCACAGTACGTTACATGTCGTGCACACTGTGATCGAATAGACACGGTTTCTAAGACTGTTTGCCTCTCCTGTATCATACTTTTCATTATCAAATGCAAAAATGCCAGTCAGGTCGCCTTTCTACCAGCGGCTAATAATCTCTGCAAAGAAGTACCTCCCACTCCCTTCCTGGGAGGGACTGGAAGCTCTGCTTCATGATCCATGGCTTGGAGTGGCTCTAACGACAAATGTCTCATCTCCTCACTTTATTGCCTGCCCTGTGTGGTATTTCAGCGTGCAGACTATTCTTAGTGCCGTGGCTGAATGGGAGAGACCTGCTTTAGACAGGGTAACAAAGGAATGGATAAGCTTTTTCTTCTAAGCGCTGCATGCTTTATTTGTATGGCTAGCTCCTGATGTATTTGGCACGCGAATGCAATAGAAGCCATGAAATTTAATTTCAGTATTATGCAGGCGTCTTGTGCGTAATGGTGGTGGTATCGTGCGATAATAAGGTTTGTGTGTCCCTCTGTGACCCCCCCATGGGATCTGAAGTGAGTAATGTCTCTCCACCTTTAATTAAGTTACGAAACTCTTTGAGAGACTTTGACAGCTTGACTTCTTTCGACACCATTTAAGGGAGCTTTGCGATGGCGATTACACGATTACAGGAGGGCAAGAGTGCCTCGGTGTTGGAGCAGTATGTTTATATGTGAGTCTCCATGCTTCCTCCTGTCCCCAGAATCCTAGGTGTCACAGATCACAGTGGCCCTCAATGTTCTCTTAAGGTCTGCCGGTTAGGGGCAGCAGTCACCTCCCTCCATAAATGTAAAGGGGCCATTTACACGCTCTGTGGAGCTCAGTCTGCTGTGTGTTAGTTTAATCTTTGTAGCAGTCCCCTCTTTCAGTGTCAATGTAGGATAATCTATTGTCATTTATCAAGAGTCTGCTACATCTGAGGAATATTGATCATTCAAGCCAGAAACAGCAACAGGAGCCTGTGCTGATTTTTTCTACTTCCGTTCACAGTACAGTGTGCCTTTCATGGCCATTGGACAGGGATCAACAGGTAGTCCTTGAGACCCTAGAACCTAAAACCCAGAAACAGCTCGTTTTTGCTACAATGACAATGACTCGCGCAAACCTCTGCTGGGTGGTCTCTCTCTCTCAGCTGTGCGTAAGTCCCTCCTCACTGGTCCACAAATATAGACCTTTCTCCTGTTCCTTGGGCAGGCTGCCCGTTCTATAGTAAATGAATTAGATGGGCACACTGCCCTCAGTGGAAAAGCATGCCTACAGTGTTAAGCAAAGTCCTGCTGGGGACTGACAATTACATTGTTTTCCACTCATTTCCCTTATAATCCTTTTTACGATGATGAATTCCAGCCATCCAAAAGAGAGAAATTTCCTTAAGGCAGAAAAAGCCAGCGCTCGAAGCAGGCATCTTTAAAGGAAAGTCAAAGATCTTAAATGTGCAAGTGCTATATTGATATTGCCATGGTAACCGCACAGCGACTAAATGAATGTGCAGTTAATTAGGAAGAAGTTGATTTATTTTGTTTTAATTGCATATTCATGAACGGGGAGGGTTGGCCTCCAGCTCTATGGTTGAACCATTATAAGCATCATTATAAAAGCAGCGTTCATCAAATGGAATTACTGTTAGCGTGTGACTAATCGAAATTTGGTAACTTTTGTAGAAATCCACGATGTAATATTTCTCGGTCAGGTATGTAGAGCAGGTTTGTTACCGAGGGGAAATATTTACTTAAGAAGCAGAAGGTTCCTACGAATTGAGTGTGGAGACGAGGGTTTTTAGTTAGCAGATGGACCAAAGGTAGCACCCCAGGTTGGTCTGACCTTCTTCCGTGTGAGAAGGTCCTACATTTGGTGTGCTGTCCTCCACTATTCCCATTACACCTATTCATTAAACCAGTAAGAGTGCGTTACGATTCCTTTTAACACAGGTCAAGTATTAACAACACCAAGTGGACCCCTTCAAATCTGACACAATATTTATCCTGTAAAACCATCTAAATACTTCCTAAGGTGCTAAGGTGGCTTAGTACTTTGCCTGTCGCTCCAATGCTGTCTTATATCTGCCTCACAGTGCAACACTTTGTACAAAAGCATCTACTAAATAAATGCAAATAAATACAGAATGAGTGCTTATGTAAGATGGGTGAATGGACGCTTCCAGAAATCTTTCATTTGTTCAGGGGACGTATGGTGGGCTCACCTTCAACATTAAACTGTGCTTACAGTGTGTGTGCACACCTTATAATGATTCAGGTAAATGTGCTGGTGACTAATATTTACAGTAGCTGGTACAGATAAAGGCTTTTCCTCAGCGTGGGAGGATGTGGTGTTGCAACCTCTTTACAACCACCTTTGTTTGTATGGTTTTGCTCCTGTGTTTGGTTAGAGAGTAAGTTAGGGAGGTGAAGTGTGTTTCTTTGTCTTTGTTTTTATAGGTTAGCTGGCTCGCTTCGCTTGTTAGTCATCACTGTTTGTTTTGGCACCGGTCCTCTCTGAAGTCACTTGTGGTTGCAGTGTTTGATTTATATATATATGAAAGCTAGATTGTTTATCTAATAATGCTCGTGTGTTTTATATCTGCGGCCTAGTGCTCCTAAATGTACAAAAGTTAAAAGTGGTGAAAAGATTGAAAAGAAGACAGATGTGATTTTTTTGATTCATGCCCCCCCCCCCCCCCAAAGTCATGTGTGGCTTTGTGTGCCCGTGTTTTCTAGTACATTTGTCGAGCAGCATTTGTTTAAGCAGTGACTATGAACATCTCAGAGGATTGCATCGTTTGAAGCAGACAAATTTTTGCCCTGCAGCCAAAGATTCAATTCAGAGCAGCCAGCACCACTCAAAGTGATATTGAAGCATCTCTGTCATAAATACCAGAGACCCTTTGGGGGTGGGTCCTGCCTGGAACTGTCCGCTCCGATCGCCCGACTGCAAATAAACTCCGTTTCTCCATGAAATATGAAAAGCAGGTTTTCTGTGCATATAAAATATAAAAATTTAAATGCATGCTTTGCTCTTTGTTTACAAGGTTAAAAACTGTTCTGCCATTAAATCTGGACAGAAGGCGATGGTCATCATTTGCCTGGAGGACAGTCTGGCAAGAGTAGGCTGGCATTGTGCCGTATTTGTGGTTGCGGTCTTGCTGTGCCTGTAGCAGGTAAATCTGCTGGTGACTGATATTATGCTGGGGAAGGAGCAGCCTGGGAAAAGATGAGCTGTGTCCACTTTGTGTGAGGGCAGGTGTGATCTGAATTTCTCAAGGACAATGAAAACAGCTGAGAATTGTTTTCACAGGGGAAATTGGCTGTATTTTGGCTGACATTTTTAGATTTGTAATTTAGTTTGTCTTGAGTTATCTGGTGAGTAATAGTCACATTGTACTAATGTGAAAATAGCACTGATGGCTGCAAAAATGTCACAGGAAATTTCTGTAATCTGAAAAACTGATTTGATGATTGAGCCTGCTCATGCTGTGTGTTTACCTGTCATTAACCAAGCCATACCCCGCTGTGTGATTAATCATACTTTAACTGTACCTTTTTCAGCACTCTGTTTAACTGTGCATTAACCATACCATCCTCCACTACTTAAACTGCACTACATCCAGCCATTTGTTTAACCGTAATTTAATCTTACTATGCTTGCTTTCGTGTTTAATCGTACTTTAACTCTGTTGTGGCAAGATGTCTTTCACAACCCTTTTTCACAAACATTTATTATTCATCATTGTTCTTAAGTTGGACCTGATCCTCTAAGTTGTTTTTGTCATCTAGTCAATCCGTGTGTGCGTGTGTGTGTGTGTGTTTACCAGACCAATTACATTATGGGGACAAAATGGGTTGTCATAGTTAGGATTAAGGTTAGGCTCATAGAAAGGAATGGAAGGCCCCCCCAAAGTTAGAAACACAACTGTATGTGTGGCGTTGGGACAGGTACAGAGCAGTGACACAGGTCAAGCCGGGGCTTTTAGAAGGACTTCCATTTCTACTGAACATCTGTTGGGTGCTGTGTCAACACTGCTCAAACACAGTGCTCCCAGCTGCTTGTACAAATCCTCCCTGCCACCTGTGCTGCTTTAATGCATAATTTATTTTTGAAGTATCTATCTGGTACCCACATCCATCTTCTGCCTTCTGTTCCTAGCATTTCCAGAACATCTCGCCGCACAAGGGATCTATCTTCTTAACACTCGTTACATCTGGCTGGTTCCAGATCAGTAAACCTGGGGAAATTGTGCTTTAAAGAGATGAAGATCTGCAAAAAGGTTAGATGTGAGAGTAGCGTGGAACAATCTGAATAAGTCCAGCAAAAGGTAATTGAAACATAGAGAATGTAGAACCTATTATTAGATATGTCTGTTTTGTATGACAGATGGTCAGGTGCTAGTGAATTCTTTACAGTGAAGTCATTACTGAACATCTGTTTGATGATTGAACATCTTGGTGTCACTATGATGATGATGTTTTGCAAGGCAGAGTCCCATTAAGTAGCAGAATCGATGGTCGACAGTGACGCGGTGCTGAGGTAGCACAGCTGATCTTGCTCTGTAGAGATCTACACTGTGCAACATTTGTCTGTTGTGTTAGTCGTTACAACCTCGTAATCGTCATGTCGATACTGAAGGCATCGTTGAGCCGGCTAAATGATCGAACCCAGTGTCCTTTATTAATACCACCCTGTGCAGGAAATCCCAGTGTTGATATGTTCTGTGTTTTCTATTCAGGCCTTCCCATCATGCATGAAAGCCACCTGGCCACCTAAGTAACTCCATGGCACTATTTGTTTCTGTACCATAGAATTATGGCTCTCTCACAAGTGAGGTTTGGAGATTAGCCTCCATCTCAAAAGCATGAAATGTTTTCATCCATCCTCTAACTACTTATTCTAGTCAGGGTCATGAGAGGTAGGTGTCAGGAGCCTGTTCAAGACAGCACAGGAGGCAAGGTTGGGGTACACGTCAGATGGGATGCCAGTTCATTACAGGGCACAAGGCTGGGGTACACCCTGGATAGGATGTCAGTCCATCTCAGAACTCTGCAAGCAATATGGAGAGACAAATTAATCCAATCAAGACTGGGAGAACATGCAAGCTCCATATACAGAGCAGAACTGTGACTCGAACCCACGACTCTGGAGGTATGAGGCAACAGTGCTGCCTACTGGGCCACTATACCATCCCCAGAAGGTGCTGCACGTTAAAGTAAATGCTTAATATATACTTAATAAATGGGGCTGTATCTAAACAAAGCAGAAAATGGAGTAACTCTGTCCCACTGGACTTTAAATGAATAGCATCTGACTTTAAAAGGGGCTTCATTAGCACTTTAATGAAAGTGAAATTCATCTAATAAAATACTCTGCTATTAACCAAATAAGTGATCGCATTGATTTCTCATGAAGACTGTTAAATAAAACAAACCATTAAAGTAAATAAGGGCATTTTATAAAGAAGTAAGGTCCATCTATAGAGCAGTCTTAACTTTACACACAGCGGTAAAACATCTCAGTATTCAGTTGAGTTCAACGAGGAGGCGGCAGTATGATGATGATGATGAAGTCTTAGACCTGGTATATATCCACATCTCGAGGTCAAATTCATAAAATGATGAGCTACTACTTTGTAAAAAATGTCATACCATACTACATTATTTCATGGACTATTTGTGTGACACATTGCACATTAAAAATCAGTAACATGTTTGGTTCTCTGTCAGCAGAACATCTCAGAACCCTGAACAGGAAAGCGGTTCTGGTCCCATAACCTGTGGTACCAGTGGCACATGCTGTATTGTTCCTTGTGTGTAAGGTGTGTTAAAGCATTCATCTGCTTTTTGGGTGAGGTCAAGGCTGCCATTTATCTATTTTTTTTATTTGGTATAATATAGTACTCTGTTATGAAAATTATTTTACCCTGAGGAGCCTACTGGAGATGAATTGATGAGTTGTTTTATTTTTATCAGTTTATTATTTTATGTTAATTTTAACAGACGTTTTTACCCAAAGCATGATGCAAGTGAGGGAAGCTTTTGCCCAGAGTGCAGTGCCAGCCAGCCTCCAGAGCTGTTGGGGGTTAAAGACCTTGCTGAAGGATCCCAAGGGTACAGGGTTCGAGCACGCCACCTTCTGGAGGCGGGCACTGATCCCTAACTGGCAGCTACGCAGCACCCTAAGTGTTATACACATTATTGGTGCTGCTGCTCACATAGGCCTGTGCTACCTGCTCTGGCATGCTCCTCATGTTTGCATAGGGAAGACGTAAATGAAGAGCAGACCATCGCTGTGCTTGATAGGTCAGCTGCAGACCACAGCTCTATCAAAGCCTCTCCAACTTGCTTTCTTCCCAGTTCGTTTTTTTTCCCCCATGTCTATCTGGTATTTATCTTCTTAATGCCTGTTAAGTAGCATCCCCCAGGGACTGAATGATGCACCATCATGTTTCTCCATGAAAGTCACCAAGCGAGTCAAATTTCAGCCCTACCCAAGGATCGCACCTGTTCTTTCACGCTCTGAGACACACATCTGAAGGCACGTCTCCACAGGAGACTTCAGGGTGTCTGGCTCAGCTTTCCCTCTTCTCTTATTTAGCTGAAAGCTCTGTTGTCGGTGCTCACTTAATTGCACACGGAGTCCAGTTCTTCCAACCAATGTCTGTGAAAGGAGGTGCTTTGCTGTAGACACAAGCCACACTTGGTGGTGTGTGAATGTCCCTGAGCTGGACGTTGCTTTTTATAGGCTCTTTATCACTCCTCTGTAATCCACATATCGGAGCCCTCCATTCCCCTGCTTCTCCATGGCCCTTCTGCTGGTCTCTTTTAAGTGTTGCCTCCATGATGGGCCTTTGAAGGCACCTGATTCACCTGGTGTGCAGGCTTGTACTTTTCTGGAAACAGGACCCATTGCTATATATTCATTATTTTATTAATTAGCGATTTGCATGCACCCCTCCAAGACACAGCCTGCTACAGTGTCTCCATGGAGACCGTTCCCTATGTTGCTGTGACATTAGCTCCGCCTTCTGGATCCTCTATTGGAATTGACACACTGTCACATCTGATTACTGTTTGAGAGCTCGGCCAACATTAGCTCTGGGAAGGGCTGTGGGGAGTGGCACACACCCCCGGGGTCCTGACAAGCAGTAGTTCATTCATTCATTCATTCATTCATTCATTCATGCATTCGTTCGTTCATTCATTCGTTTGCTCAGGGAAGGTCAGGATGCCTGAACCATGCAGGTAGAAAATTGCAGAGCTTTGATGTAGTGGCTAAATGGGTATGTAGGGATGTCAGCAAAATAACAAAACTGAAAATTGGCCATATGGTCATTAAGATTAGGTTCTTTAAAAACCAGAGCAAAGGTTGCGGTGAGCTTTCATTTGAAGATCAAGATCTTACCAAGATCAGCATGGAAAATCGGCTCACAGATGGACCTGTTCACACTTTACCACTTGCTTTGTAATAGTCTAATGACTTTCGCTGTGCTGCATTATGCCACCGCACCCAAGGGAGTTGGGCGGCCAGGTGACCTTGGTTCCCTGGAGGTTTTTTCTCACCGTGCTGAGGAGTTTTCTACTCTTCTCTTCCATTTTCTTAAGGCTTTGTTTTGTTTTTGTATTTATTGCACATTCCTCCTCTTAAGTACCCTGGGGCAACGGTGTTGTGAAAGGTGCTATGTAAAATCAATTGAATTGTACGATGGTGAGTCTAACGTTCTGTTCAGCTCCCTGACAGGTCACAGCTGTTTGGATAACAATTCAGTGCAGTGTTGCTTCCAGATCCTCTATTTATCTGTCCACGGGTCCAAAAAGCCAAGAACATTGGTAGAACCATGTGTAAAAAAAACCGAACCGCTTATCTGCATTAAATGCCCACATTAGCATAACGTCACATTGTTGTGACATAAATTGGGTCCCATTAGTGCCACGCAGCGCCGGTCCACAGGTGGTGGCGTGTGCAGTAATTCCTGCACCATGGGGGCGTGCTTACACGCAGATGCATCATGGGATGTGGGGTTTCACAGCACATTGCTGAGTCCAGGAGGCGAAGGTTTCCATCACTGTGTGAGGCCGGTATCCAGCACTGAGCGACGGTACCATCCCGCGCACATCTGTACGAACAGGTATTGGTGCGTCAGAAATATTTAACGTTCAGGTGCTCATCTGTCTTTTTCCACAGTCTGTGTTAAAGGCTGCCAAATCCTGTGCCTGTCATAATGTGTTTTCAATGCCTTTCAGTGGTTCCCTCACGCAGTTGTGGAGAGATTCGATGCCCCTCTTTTAGTGCACAGATTACCTCAGCCTAAAGTGACGAGCACTCTGCCCTTTGATAGCTGATTCTTAACAGTAAGATTAATTCACTACGCTTATGCACCACAGAAAATGCAGCCTTTAAACTGCGGAAAGATGCCCCTTAGACAAAAGGATTACATAAAATTACACGGTGAGGAAAGGTGCCTTTGGCTGGGGCATTTCCATGCTCTGTAACGGACATGGTATGTGATGAATGTGAGCTTTGTGTGTTACGCTTTGCTTGTTTGTGTGTGTGCGGGCTAACTGAAAATAGAGCGATGTTAAATCCACTTTTAGCAATATATGCATCTATTGTAATTTGCTAACACAAATTGATTAACATCAACTTAACCTGATTAAAAAGCCAATTTCCAGTACTTTGAAGAAATCAGAAACAGTCTTCTTAATATCGATCAGCCACATTTCCACATTACAGGGAGTCTTGTGCTCATCGTGTTCACCATCCACGTCGGAGGCTGTGTGTGTAACACTGGGTTGCGTGTGACGTGCCGGGGACAGTGAACGGGAACTTTAAGAACAAAAAAAAAGCACTAGCCTCCGTTTGATTTATGTGACAGATCTGGCCCAACTGCAAGGAGGTGCCCAAAGAACCGTGTGGAGGGACGGCAAGCAGAGAACGGCAGGTCCGAACTGTAATGGCAGCCAAAGGACTTTGAGGTTAACCTGGTTTTTAAAACATCATTGTCATGTGGTGCTATGCGCTGTCAATTTTAAGGGAGTGTACCACCCGCAGAGTAAGTAAATGTAAAATTAAGCGGTACCTCTAATCCTGGGCCTGTTTTCTAGTAAAAAGAACAAAGGGACGTGAATGACAGGGCATTCTCTTTGCAGAGCTGTACTCCATTTTCCCAGGTCGCTCTTTGTAAAGGTTTGGAATACAGCCAATTCAGGCAAATTACTTCAAGTCTCCATAGCCGTCAACCATCTACTCTCCCTGAAACAATCCCTTTATATCTGGCGGAACGAATGTATCGTCGGGTAGGCGGCACTGAGATAGTGAGGGGCCGGCCGGGTGCTGTTCTGAGATCTGCAAACGGCTGCCAGGTGGTGGGTTTTTGTCAATAACCCAAATGACTTTTAGAAAAGAGAACCTGAAGGACCAGGATTATGGAGAAGTCCTGCCAGGGCCTTCTGCCACGGTGTTCCTGTCCACTAATAACAGGGCACCTCTCTGCTGGCCTTCAATAGAGCTGCACTGAAGCTTCTCTCCATATTTTTTTTTTCAAGCTAGTACAGCTTTCTGCACAGGTGACGTCAGTCCTCCAGGTGACCAGGGGGAGCTGTTCCATGTCACAGCATGTCTGATTAGTCAGCTTTCCCCGAATAGTGACCCAAGGTGAGACTGTTCACACCGGCTCCGGCTTAACCGAGCGCCGCCGGTATGTTAACTGTGCCAGAACTCCTCTGCCTGTCATATATGTTCTGCGTGACTGTCAGACATATGTATGCTCCTGTACCACCCATGGGTGTCCAGCCCTCACTCAGCAACGAAAAAAGACCTCAAAAACATAACATGTCTCTCATATTTCATGGATTCACTGCACATAAACCAGGACAACCCTCAAAGTGTGCACACACACAGACACAGACACACCATATTAAATGTCCATTTCAGGGAATAACCCATATCTATAGTTTTACTAACCCACATTTACAAAAGAATAAAAATCAGTCCCACACGGGTAGTTTAGTCCTTCAACATGACCTTAATTTTAAGCCCTTTGAAGTAGATGGTGTTTTAGACATAAACAGGTCCATCATCTGTATGTCTAGAAAGATCGGAGAATCAAAATTGCCTGTAATAGGGGTTAAGAAAGAGCTACGCAGACAGGAGGGAAAAAAAACAAGAAAAACCCCATGTTTATAACTTAGATATTAGATAGTATATGTGTGACTCATATGGTTAAACAAAAATGGTGTAACTATTTAAAACAGTAAAATGTTTCATGGATCCTTTATTTACACAACATCCATACATTTCCCCCAAGGGTGCAAAAGTCTAAAAACAGTTTACCATCTCGATGCTTCTCTTGCGTGACTGCGAGGCCACAGTCCTGAAATCTCATTGACTGGTCAGGGCTATTGAAAATATCAAATAGCATGAAATTAGTCATTAGCGTATTATTCATGTATCATGAGCACATTCAAGGACGTTAAGCAAACAAATAACAGCATTTTGTTGTTGCTGTGAGGTTTATAAGGGTTTTCAATATGCACAGTTTATTGGTTTTAGGCTATGCTTTACTCCCCTGTAGCAAAGTTATGAAGCTGATCTGGGATCAGGAATTTGACCCGAAAATAGCACTGAAGCACAGGCCTGGTATCCAGGAGAACAAACACTGGGATTAAAGAGTCTGGGAACGTTTGGTTCTGAAATGCGATTTTATTTTGAGAGAAGCGTACAGCTGTGCTGTGTGTTACTTATGTGCTGCCCACGTTTCCACGTGTTTACAACCTGTCAGGTCGAGTGGTGATGGAGGGATGGGGTCAGGCTGTCTGCTGGTCCTACTGACCGTTTCGGTTTGAGTGCGGCGGGAAAAAAAGTAATCGATTAATGGTTTGAGGTACGAGTTGTAAAGCTGCTGGAACGAGACGCATCTGTGTTTTTTTGATCCCTTTAAGTCGATGGAGCTCGATAAACTGGCCGTCCGTGTAATGAGGTCCTTTGGACAAATTAATAGCCCGGTGTACATGTGGCTCAGGCTTTCATGTGGCCCTAACTGGCACTGAACCCTCAACCCTTCACGTGCGCACATTTCCATGGTAACAGTGGTACTTACAATGAGAACCGTGTCACAGCTAGTCACGTGTGAACTCGGTACATATCAGACCGGGGCCGCGGGCAAGCGGAACCTGAGAGGGTGTGCAGAGCTCCTGAGAACAGATGTCATAAACCGCCATTCGAACAGGGGTGTTTCCCGTTGAAAGACATCAAGATGCGGTCTTCCTTCACACAAAAACAGAAGCCGCAGGATCAAAGCAGACTGAGCTGATCATCAGTTGAAACAATCATTTCAGATAATTTGGTTACTGCTTATAAATTACTCCCAAAACCTATTTTATGTGTTTTGCATAACCTTTGTTTAAATATGATGTATAAATGCTAATATTGTTATGAGATGCACAGAGAAAGCTATTTAAAAATAGAGTAACTCTGATAAGGCCTTTTATCTAATCAGATTGTATCTTTCAGTTTATTTAGGGTTCTTACCGAAATGTCAGTGTAATTAATTAAGTAAACGTCTCTGCATGTGCTTGGTAACATGAGCAGATGTGGAACTGAAACAGAGGCATGAACCAAAGATAATGCCTGCACTAAATCCTGTTTCCTTAACCATCACGCAGCAGCTCTGACCATTTCAATCCAGCCCTTGCAAATCAATTGGGTGTAATTCTGACCTAAATCAAGACTCTCTAGATTGATTGGATGGTGTACTGGAGGTTAATGCCTAAACACTGAACCTTTTCATGGTTTTCTGAAGCCATATTTGTTCTCTCATGAATCTTATTTTGTGTCTCTCCACTGTTCTGCTTCAGATCACACCATGGTACGATACCGCACTCGTATCGATGGAACTTTTTTTTAACCCAATCCCATTGACTAGCTGATGTATGCCTTTTTCTCGGCTAGTCCAAGAACATTGTCTTTTCCTACTACACCAATAAGCTGCCATTATACACTTTCAATTATGCAATAAGAACACAGCCTCTGTTGACTGTGTACGGCTGAATCTGCAATGTAGATGGGCAGAGAGCTGTGGCTGAAAACTGAGATGAAGTTGCTCCACAGCAGCTTTAAAATCTAACCGAGCACCAGCCATGTTCCCATGTAGTAATGAGGCTGATGTGCTCCCCATCGCAGATAACAGCCTTTCCTGTGACCTTCAGGAGCAATGAATCTGCTGTATAATGACCTAAATGTGTCTTCCACTGCAGCAAACACAAAAACCTTCCAAAGCTCTGCAGCTATACACAAGACAGCCCCACATCTGGCTTTCAGGAATATATACCATCTTCCCATGATGCATTTCACTCACAGCACGTTCATTAAATGCTACAGTTGTATTTATGTGGTACTGGTTATTTTATCCGGAGTGTGCAGATTTCAATAGGATTCATTCCTTCGTTACCAGATGCTTGTTTAGAGGCCAAATCTTAAAAATGCCACGGGCTTCAGTGCGGTGGTAATGTTGACTGTTTGGCTGGCTCCCATCGTGAGCAGTAAAGGTATCCATCACATGTCAACTGCGGTGTTTTTATATACGAAGATCGTTCTTTTAAATGTTCTGCTGTAAACAGACCTGGAACGCATCCCACTTGGCCGCCTTCTCCACCTGCATACTAAAATAGATCTTCTGATTCCACACGTGACAACTACGGTGACCGGGTGTGACAGCGGCACTCTGCCGAAAGCCATTTGATTAATTACCCCAGGTTATACTGTGCTGTTAATTACCCAGACAAAATCCAGTAATGAATAAATGTATGTTTTAAACAATGGCAGAAAAACACGATTAGCATCTCCATCTGGGAATAACCATGACCGAAATAGCCTCCCTGTTTATGCCGAAGAAAGCCAATAGGCTTTTGATAATAGCGATGTGAATATTAACTGGGGGAAATATTTATGCCAGAATTTTAGCATAAAACAATAAATAAAAGAAAAATCTCAAGAAGAAGCCTGAGGCACACGCAGACTGCAGTATGAGTAAAAAGAGCGTCATATGTGACGGAGGACACGTTAGCAAGTCTGAGGACATCTGAACAAGAGGCTTGTCCGTTTCCCTTGTCTTACACCAAGCGGAGGATAAGAGCATAAGTGCCACTTTATTCATTTTTTTACCAGTTTTAATTAGGCAAATTTAATTAACAGGAATGCAATTTGTGGGTTGACTTAAGTTGATGCCCTCCGTGGCAGGAGTAGTTTTGGGAAGCATTCTTAGTACGGGGGAATACTATATATTTAATAGACTTGGAGGAGAAGATAATTAAGTTTTTTTTTCTTTCTTTCTTTCCCTGTGGATAACCTTTAATAAGCGTGTAACCCTTGCATGACCAGACATCCGAGGACTGGAGAGACGGTACTTTTGATATATTTGTTTTGTCGCGGTTCTTTCGATTCACTGACTGAATTCCACTTGTTGGTGAAGTACAGACTGTAGCTGACAGAGGAATGGATTAAGTACTCCTAATCTACCAGGCATTTCATCCGCTTTTCATTTTCTAATTTTACATCCAGCAGCTGTTTGACGGGCAGATTTTCATGTTAACTCT
This sequence comes from Gymnarchus niloticus, assembly GCA_009936485.2. Classification (NCBI taxonomy): domain Eukaryota; kingdom Metazoa; phylum Chordata; class Actinopteri; order Osteoglossiformes; family Gymnarchidae; genus Gymnarchus; species Gymnarchus niloticus. The sequence goes on along the minus strand of JAACJT020007754.1, from coordinate 21,118 downwards.
GTCCACGATGTGCGACCTTGACAGTAAGCCTTGGAAGTCCTGGTGAACACTGACAACTCGTTCCTGATTTTTTTTTTCTTGTGATATTAATTCATAAATAGAAAATATTAGCACATCGAGGACTTGAAAGCGGTTCCTTTGTGTAATATTTGCGAGGGGAGCAAAGGTTCCAGCAGAAGGTAATTACGAGGTAATGCTGTGAGGGGCACTTACAGAGCAGGCTATGGAGATCCTGTGGGCTTATGAGGCAGCCAGGGATTGATGCAGTGGTGATGAGTGGTCCTTATGAGTGGCCAAGTCCTTTGCAAACCTTCAGAGCCACTTGAAACCCACTTTTGAGCACCCATGACTTGACCTCTGCTCTGTGTTCTGTTTATCTTTTATATTTTAGAGATATGTTTTATGTGTGAGGTAATATGGCAGACCTTTGGACAGCATCTCCCAGAATGCACTAAGGAGTTTGGGACAGCCTTTCATTTCCACCCCATCCTCCAAGGCTCAGTTCTGTTCTTATTAACCTCTGTCTTAGATGGTATTAATGAAGCCTGTTTGGCCGTTCGATAAAGAAAGATGGTTTTTAGATCTGCTCTTTGATGTGATGAAGGCAAGTAGGTAGCTGACCTCCGACCAACATATTAATCCACAGACAGCAGAGGTCGAGGGACTTGTGCAGGAACAAAAGAAGGGCATCGTCGAGAAGACACATCGGAACCCCACTGTCCATAAGGATTATACGTTCCTCCAACATGGAAGCTGAAGCTTGAGACAGGTCAACACGAAAGAGCAGCTCTGACTTTAAAAAGCATTAATCTTCGTCCCAACTTAGAATATTTGCTGCTTAGTGGTAATTGAGGGTATTGAATTATGTGTCTGCTGATGAGTAGAATAATTCATCTGGATATCAGCATTGCCCTCACTTCTCTCTTCATACCCACTGGAAGGCTTTCAAGGTGCTCAGCCCGCAGGTCTGTCTGAGAGGCTCTGTGTCGTGACTTTGAAGTGGGAAAAAGAGTGTCACACTCTGTTGGGATCACTAGGGAGAGTCTAAGGGACTCAGTGCTTCAAACGTTACCTAATACCTAGGAGTGTCTAGACAGCAGGGTGTCCGGCACCATGTGGGTGTTGGAGTGAGGTGATTTACAGGCAGACGTGGTCCACGGAGCCCCCGCCCGGTCACTAGCCTTGCCAGCAGACAAACTTTAGTGAACATTAAAGCAGGTGTTGCTCACATAATGGGAATTTAAATTAATACCCACATTGAAATGTCTTAGCATACTAAATGAATTTACTTGTTTTTTTCACTCCGTATGTGTCATATAAACCAAGGAATCGAACATGTTTACTAGATTCATGTTCCAATGTGACACTTTTTGTAATTAGGGGTTATCGGATATCTGCCAGATTGGGGATGTTTTCTGAAATTATTACTTAGTACCACAAATGTGACACTGCTGTGATTTTGTCTGGCCCAGATTGTTTTTGTTGCTGTTCCACTCTTTCATTTGTATTAATATCACATTAATATTAGATTACACCGTGTCACATATTTCTATGCCTGACACATTACCATGATTACCATGACGATGATCTTTACACTTTTACAGTTTTAACATGCACAGGCCTGGATGACCGCCCCCTCGGACAGAAGAGAAGTTTCATTGGCTAAGAAGACGTTTTCCCAGCCCATCAATCGCTGTCCAAAAAAAAATAAATTATTTGAAAACATTCCCTCATGTTGAAGCACAGAGCCTGAGAAAATACCACAGTTTTGGGTTTCTGAGTCTGTGAAAAATGGAACTCATCGCTTTCTGTTAACTTTCGGGAGTTGTACACAGCCGGCGAGGGCGGGGGGGGTCGGTGACCTCCTCATGCAGTGGACTTCAAAGGCCCATTGTCAGTTTTACTGGATTAACTAGCTGCGTGTTAATCCTGCAACGCTAATGGTGAGATGTTGTGTTTCCCCAGTTTAATGAGGAGGACTGATATTAATTGGGTTAAATGAACTGTTTCTGTTTAGCTCACACAATTACAGCATGCGAAGGACTCCATTCTGATTTTTTATGTAAAGCATCTTTGTGGACGTAGAGCGGGGTCAGTGTCAATGCTCAGGCTCATTTTAGAATTAGATTAATACATTAGCAATAGCGGTGGCTGCCATTGTCATCGTACCCTGCAGTCACCATCACTGTGACAGGCCACCTTGCCTATTCCACAGGGGGGTGCCCAAGGGGCCTACAAATAACCTTAGCTTGTCATTGGTGCTGTTGCTGGGTGGTCTTTGAACCACCCCAGGATCAAGGTCTGTCTTGAACATACTCTACTATTAGTTTTCAGGCCACTGTCCAGTTTCCCACACCCCTGCTCCCCCCACACACCCCCCAGATGCCATTTTGTGTTGTGTTGACATGATGCTAATTAAAAAAAATGCCTTTGGCTTGGCTTGTTCACAGTTGATAACTTGCTAAAACAGCAGTATATTTTCTAAGCCTGCAGACTGGGGGGTCAGCATATCTTATTGGCCTCGTTAAAGGAGCACACTGCCTTAGGGATGTTTGTTTCCATAAATGTGAAGCACATTAAATAATCCCCGTCACCTCCTGCAGATTTTATAACACACGTCTTGAATTGTGTGCATTTCTTTGTTTTGCTTTCCATTCACAAATTGATGGGTCTTCAGACTAATGGGTACATATCGGATCTCCATTAGTTTCAGGAGTGCCCATGTAGTCTGTTCTTTGAACCTTGTTTTGCTCTATTGTTATGCATTCCTAGAGCATAATATGTTATAATCAATAAACGTAGCAGTTTGATTAGCATTGCACTTTTTGTCTTTATGAAACCAGGGCCTTTGTATGTGATGCAACTCCTTGTGTATTTTTATGCACATATCTTTTATGTGCTAAAATGTTGTGCCGAATGGTCAGATCCTACCAGCCAATGAGTGTTCCACCTGTTCAGCATGGTCCCACTGAATGTCCCCTTGGTTCTGACAAACTGGATGCTCCACCTGCCCGTTTCCAAGGCACAGCATCGGCTTGGTGCTTAAATATCTGTGTTTTTTCGCTGTGGCAGGTGCATGGCTTAGCGAAACCCGATGAGGTATTCTGTGACGATGCTCATCACTTAGGCCTGCGTTGGCATGCAATTCGCTCATAGCTCGTTCCCTCCTTCTCTCCGGATTGTCCCCCTGGCACACGGTAGGAGAACCTGATGGTGGTTTGGCAGGAGGGGATTACTGCCCACCCACCTGTGGAGGGCTCCTAAAAGTCCTACTGAGGTAATTATCACACCTTCGGATTTGCGGACATTGACCAGTAAACACCAGTCTCCAGTTACAGTAGCTGAGTACGGGCCTCCCTCTTGAATTATGACAGACTTATTTTCAGCTGTCAAGTCTTTTCCTCCGAAATTCTGCTTATTTTTGCATGCGTGATACTTTGCATTGTTCTTTTTCTTGCGCTTGCCTTTTGCAGCTGTTGGGAGAAATTTATTTTATCAAGAAAATTGCATGTCTTGGTACAAAGAGCTGAAAGACAAGGTGAAAGCCTGCTGTTGATGTTTATGAATGGCCTCAGAAAACAGCACACAAAATGGCCTTAAAACAGATGGAAGCCATTATAATGAGGTACGTTGCAGTGGCATTGGGAAGCTGATGGAATCTGAGCAGAGCCTGGGGCATCTGAATGCCCCCTAAACTCAGAGCCTCCGGCTGGAGTCTGCGTTGACCTTCTGCATTTGTCTTGCGGTGCCTCCACCTGAAGTGTTTTACTTTCAAATCAAGGAAATGCAAACCCTGAGCATACATGGCAATGCGCTGGCTTTTTAATCCGTCATCCAAATTAAAGGGCCAGCTGCGGAGGACACAGGCTCCGAGGAGTCAAGTGTATGAGCCACAGGGTTACTGTGTTTCACTGTGTGAGGAGCAGGAGCGTAGATGGTACGCGTCTTTTCGGGTTGGAGCGTAGATGGTACGCGTGTCTTTTCCGGGTGGCTTGGCACACTCCAGTCACTCTGCTGCATTCTCAGATTTGTGCACAACAGACTAGCAGACTGTCTGCCCCGCATCACCCCAGAGCGCAGGTTTCATCCCCCAAGCCTGTCATGGAGGGCGCTCTCGTTCTGCGATTCAGCACGACTTGCAAGTCTGTCATCTTTCGTACTCCCAGGCATCTTCCGAGCCAATTGTGTCCTTCACATGACCGAGCGAGGGCCGGTGAAATATGTGACTTGGGGGTAGTGACAGCTGAGGCTGCATTAGCCATTCAGGTAACTGGGCATTGAAATATCCCCGTCCTGGCTTGGCTGAGCACGGTGTTACTATGTTGGGGACAAAGCCACATGACATTATGGCCTGAATGGCCAGGCAATTCTTCCAAACCACACGTGTTTTTGCCTGCTCATTTTCATAAAACTAATTAGAGTTCTCAGGCTTGCAGGAAGGCAAAGCTGCTGGCCCATTTTCTGTCTTCATGCCACATTTTCCTATCTCGCTCAGTCCTCTCTCTTTCTGCTGGCCGCATTTCTAACATCCGTGCGATAAATGGCCATTAGGCACCGCGTCTCAATGAGTCTCATGGCGATCCTGCCGGCTATTCGCACGGTTCCACCTCACCCCTCTGCACCAGACCAGTAAATAGAATCGGAGCTAAAGCCTGCTTCCATTTATCGCCTCGCCAGTGCTGGTTTGCTTGCAGCCATTTTATTAAACATGGATAGGGGCTTTCGCGGCGGGAGGAGGACATCGGCTGATGCGGGCAGCACGCCGCAGTTGGCCCCTTACACGGCCGGCAACTGATTAGGAACCCATGTCCCTTGTCACGTTCAGCCTGCTCGACCTTGCAGTCACAGAGACAGCTCTGTACGTAAGCTTATAAATATAAAACAGATCTCCTTCACACCCTGCTTTGAAGTCATACTGGTGTTTAGGAAAAGAAAAGCAAAACAGATTTTGATTTATGAATCTTTAATGAGCCTCTGGCTCCACAGGGATCTGTTGTTCCGGCAAACACAATGAAGAACCTTCCTCTTAACCTGCTCAGCTTCTGAGGATCTGAAGCTACCACGCTTGGAAAATCAGAGTTCTCACCCTGTCACACTCACGTCTTAAGATGGACAGAAATCCATTTGGTCCATTTGGTGGTGAGACAGGGCTAAGGACAATGAGATCTGTCCGTTTGGTGTAGCAACACAGTTCTGAGAGTCAATCGAGACCTAGGCATGACACGTCGCCTTAACTAAGCGTTATATCTTTCAAGAAATTGTTTGGTCATATTTTTGGGAAGGTTTGTGCCAGGTCAACTTGAACTGTGTACAGCTGTCAGCTTTAATTAGAGTACAACCAAACAACGGAACTGTGATATGTAGACCCCAACACCTCACCCATTCTGTACTTTGCTTAAACGGCCTTCCTCGGCAACCGATCCTGACAAACCGCCGCACTAACCCACGAAGCCTCCAACGAAACAAGGATGTAATCATTTACTCTGCCCCCATCCTGCCTTAAAGGCATATGAGGTGGCTAGAGAAGTCAGATCAAAACATCCAGTCGACGTTCCACAGTCGGCCGATGTGTAGCTAGCTTATCTCGCAAAAGTCCCAGGCGACCTGATCAAAACGCTCTTTAAGTCTGATGTTGCCCCGAAGTCTGACCTCTTGCCAGCCAACCCATCTTAACGTTGGTGCAGTAACTTATGCCATGTGCACCAGACATAATGGTTCTTTGCATAGTTCTTCTTACAGAGAAACAGCCCAGGATGTGTGAAAAAAGCAAAGCCAATATCGCTGAGTAACAAACACAAGTATATAAAACAGAACAGTGGCAACATAAACCAAAAGGTTTCACCAAAATCAGTTTCACATGCTAGGTTTCACCTAGTCAGTATAACCTCTACATAATCACAAAATAAAGGCTAATTTCACTGTTTACGCATGTCCACTATATTCTAAGTGACAGAAACGAGCAACTTCCTGAAATCGTGATTATGCTTAGAATGAAAGGAGAATTGAAAATTGATGTGAATTATTGATTATGTGATGCACTTGACACTTGGTGATTTCATGAAGGGCCACATGATTCTGTGTGTTGCTGCAGCTGAATCCTCATGCCTTCCAATTAATATATCTATCATCTTCCAAACCACTTATCCTTTACAGGGGGGAATCGAGTATGTCTCTGGAGACACAGGGCAGAGGATGCCAATGTAGGCCTTGCACACATGTACAGAAACACACACACACACACACACACAGGTGGGCGATTTAGAGACACCTGAAGGATCTCCCCACACACTTGGCTAGTACTGCTCACTGAGCTGTAATGCCACCCACTACAAATTAATGATTTTCTTAAAAAGATTTTAATGGGCCCTTGCTTTGAGGATCTTGCCTAATTGAGAGATATGACTTTAACATTTATCTCTTAAGATAAATCAGTCTTGTGTCACATTAATATAGTAGTTCTCTTGGCCTTTAGTAATCCCACATTAACCCTCACAGCTTCATAAATTTTCTTGAGGACCCCTCAGACTTCGCTTTCGATCATGGGAGCTCCTGTGGCATTGCTCTTATGGGACTGCACAAAATTGTACTGATATGTGTTCATGTGCCGACATGAAGGGAGTTCAGCTCCTGGAAAAGAGCTGTGCAGTAACTGGGTGGCCCACTTCTTTAAGACCTGCGCCTTCAAACAACTCAGAGGCAGCTGTGTGGAGAAGCACTCTGATCCTTTATTTTTATTTACTGTTTACAGAAGGTGCTGACTGACGGTACATTATTTATTTTTCTCTTCTGGGCAGGTAGAGGAGCCTCTGCTTGTAAAATCAGCACATTGCTTATCTGTAATTGGATGGGTCTCCACTTGGTCAGGTAGAATAGGCTTTACTTCCCCATTAGTCCCAAAGAGAGACATTCCCTCCACTCAGCTGGAAGCCCTCTCCAGTGCCTTCAACACCCAGACCCCAGAGAACTCCTTTGGCTGCATCTAGGTGTTGCAAGCTGTTATCCTGCTGAATCTCACAGCCAGGTCTCCTTCACATTACCATGATTCCTAGGGTCATGTACCGTGTAACTGGCAGCGAGCTATTCTGTACTCATTTTTAGGGCAGGCCATTAGCTTTCCAGTAATCCAGAGGTTGCTCCACAGCCAAGGTTGTAGCATCATAGCTCATGGAACGTGTTCCAGCTCAACGTCTAAATCAAGCCCCGTTGAGTTCAGTTTCAGCTGTGGGCTGAAAAATGGAGTTGCTCTCAGAGAGAATGACAAGGAACGTTGACATCATCCTCTCTCAAAAATCCCAAGTTGCAGTACAGTAATTGGGTCCCAGAAAAAGCAAGCCAGTGTCCCTGTGCAGTGGGCGGCTTCCTGTCATTAGTGGGATCGTGGGAGATCCGAGATGATGGAGCAGATTTGTGTTTCCATGCAAAACGCAAAGCTTTGATGCTAGGCTGCCAGACCTCTGGCTCATGGAGCATTACATTAAACATGGCTAGCCAGATTAGCATTGAAGGCCCTCCCAAGTCAACTACCCTGATACATAAAACAGTAGGTGGGTGTCAGGCCATAGAGGGCTCTCACTGATACAGACTCTCCTGCACTCCCTGTAGTGTGAGGGCTAATAAAAGCTGGTTATTTCCTCTCCATCGCGACACACTTGGTGTTCGGGGCAAGCTAAACGAAGGGAGGAGAAGAGCATTATTACTTGAAAAGGCTCCGTCTTCACAAGGACGGCTGCCTCTGTGGCTGCCATGGCGACAGGGCCAGAAAGTGACGGAGGAGAATGTCAGAGCCCGAATGCAGGTAATGGCACGGACACCAGTTTGGGAACATAACATTACCTATCAAATTCTTGTTTCTCCTGCTGACTTTTTAGCTCAGCAGTATCTAGTCTTGCTAAGCCACAAACAAGCAAACAGGTGGCAAGTTAGCGTTTGCATGCGCCATTAAAAAGGGGCTCAAACCGATTTTCGACCACAGAATTCAGACTTGTCTGGTTCCTCGTTGTTTCTTTGGAGGACACCCACGTGAACATGCTGGGAAAGACAGTGATGAGATTTCCAGCATCTGAAGTAGATCTGACACATTCTGCCAAAATTTGATACGGGGCTGGTACTGAGTAAGAAGCCCCTGGTGATGGTGGAGGTGACCTGCCAGTAAAAATGGAAAGACAGCTACAGCTCCGGTAACTACACACTGTTGTGTTTGTGCAGCACCATGCTGGATCTCTATGAGGTGTATTAGCATGCAATAGCTCAATCAGTAATGAGGCACAAGCATCATGGTCTTTCATCTTGTGTCTACTTACAGGAAAATAGTCAAATGTGAGAAAAACAAGGGGGTAATTTAGAAAGTAAGCCATCTTTTCACTTCAGTTTGAACAAAGTTAGGGAGAGATTACCTGATGATCTGGTGAAACAAGTGTAAGGTCTGGCAATAATGAGGCAAAAGAGTGAAAGATTTTTTTCCCCTCTTGTAAGACTATTCCACCTCTTAAAGTCTTTATTTCAGATTATGGCTAAGGCTCCTTGAAAAACAGTGTGAAATATGTATAAGTGGAATGACAGTATATTCTGTATGAGCTGAGCTACTGTGGGACACTATAGCTTGGCTTGAGGGTTCCAATGTCTCACATGTCAAGATTTCGATGCCATCTTGACACCAGTAATGCTCAATAACAACGCAGACTGTGACTGTGCTTCTGACTTGGTAATGTCTGAAAACTGAGACTCCACTCATTCAGGAGGGACTTCGTATAGGCAATGTAGGTACTCCATGCCCAATGTCTCTGCCTCCCTGCCTGGGCTGGTCTGTCCAGGTCCTACCATGATTAACAGCAGAGGGGTGGCAAGAAGAGCATAAATACAGGTAAGCGGGACTGCCGCTGTCCTGATTTATAAATACCAACATTTCAAACCGTTCAAGCGACAGCCCTTGGTTGTAATTCACGCCATTTAATAAATGAAGCGGATCACTTGGAGACCTTCGTTGTCACGGGGTTTGACGGCAACTTTTCTAAAATGACAGCAGGAAGGCGCGGTAGGTTCAGTAGGTTAGGAGCGACGTCAGTGCCATCAGACGCGCCATGCCCTTGGCGCCTACACTCTCTTTTGTCTCTTACGTATTCTTCTGTCTCTCCATGACATTTTCTCCTCCCAGTCGGCAGAGAACTTCAAAACACCCCTGGAGCCCAATGTTTGTCTTTTTGGAGCAAACAAACACAGTCCATCGCAGACCATACTGTTTAAGTACCATCGGCTGACAGTGTGGGAGGACTTACGATACCTTTAGTATTCAATATTCAAGTGAATGCGTAAGAAGGACCTTCTAGAGATGGTAGGCATTCCTAACCTGGGACCCACGTGGCACATTGTTCTTTTCATCTGAAATTTTGAATTTCACCTCGCTCATGAAATTGAATTCAATCATCAGCTCAATCAAGTATAATTAATTGAGAGCTTAATGGGACCAAAGACCACCACCAGACAGTGACTTGGGAGCCTAGTGCTGGAGTGTGGGGCAGCTCCGAGGAGTGTGTGGATGACTGGATGGATTAGAGAAGATACACAGGGACCCCTGCAGGAAGGGCAGACTGAGGGGAGATGAGCAAGGATATCAACCATATGACCTTCTGCCACAATGAGCCTCATTTGGACCTGCGTCCCAGTGAGAAAAAGCTGGAAAAAGAGCAAACAGCTGAATTTAGGGAGGAGGGTGACAGGAGCTCATATGGAGCAATGGAACTTAGTGCTCTTCCTTTCCTGTGTCCCATTGTGTTGAAGTCCTGCTGATTCGGCCTCCTGTTGCCCAAGGCTTGTGTGTGTACACTGCCTGTGTTTACTTATATCGCTTGTGAGAAATGGCATTTCAACATCCCATAATAAAAGCCCTCTGTCGTCATAGAGGTACCCTATTTATAACACTGTCAGAGATGCCTTCCACCCTTGCATTACTGTCACTTTTCACCGTGCATTTCCTCAACAAGCTTCCGCGGTCCACATCTTACTTTGCGTGTCACGTACACCGTGATGTTCCGTGCTTGCAAAGAAAGTTCCACCTCACCTGCTCGACATCACCGCCTAACAGGTAAGCAGCAGTCAGAACTTCCATGTCCCAATAATGACGGCAATACTGTAATTCGAACTACTGTTTACAGACTGTAGGTAGTACCCTTCAATAGTCTGCCACTTATCCATGAGATATCATGAGATAGTGGCCTTGCGTGGGGGGGTTCTAATCTCACCTTTACTGTGTATGTGTGTGGCATCCAAATTTTCCAAAGAGTTTGACTCTATGTACAGGTATGTGTGTGTGTGTGTGTGTGTGTGTGTGTGTGTGTGTGTGTGTGTGTGTGTGTGTGTGTCTGACCTGCGACCTGATCTGACCTGGCATTTATTGTCATATATTTAGCTTTTTATTTACCCTTTTCATTCTGCAGTAGGAACACTTGATTGCTACAGGGGAAGAGAAGGAGAGGGAGGTCAACGTGGAGGTGAATGGATGGATGGAAGGCTTGAAGGAAAAGGGTCTGACTGGAGAGGTGCTGCAGGACTGAGCCGTATGCTGGAAGCTGATTGGACACATTGACCTGACCCCACATTGATGTGGAAGAAGATGTAGAAAAAGAAATGGATGGACTATTTGGTTATTTGACAAAGGAGAAAAGATGCCTTTTACAGAAACCTCTGATTCTTAAGGCGTCCCATCCAAGTAAACTTTTAGTTTTTTCACAGCCCATTTATTTTTATTGTAATTACATAAGTAAATCCAGACTTCAGAAACACCCAAACTCTTTTTTTCTAAGTAATTTGAAATACTTCCCTTTCACCCTCGCACCTTCACACACCTAGCTTGGTCTGTCATAGAGAGTACCTGTTAGACACCCCTTAAAGATTTACTTTGAAACATAGCCAGACTTCTAATACTTCAAACAAAGACTGATCCTTCATCATTCTGATTACTTAGAGAGTGTTAATCCATCATGTCTCGCACATAAACACGCCTAAGCTAATTCAAGATGTAATGACACATCCTCTGCCAAATTTCCTTAACCACAAAATATTGAAACTCTGTTTGGCTTGCTTGTCACACCATTGAAAATTAGCTTGGTAATGCTCTACACAGACAGAAATTACACAGAAAATGCATTCTAAAATGTAACGATATCTTACTTCTAATGATGGTAAAAATAGGGTTTCTACGCTGTAGATAGTTAAGGTAGTCTCACAGCGTCAGTGCCTCTGAACTCCAGGTAGTCTTACAGTGTCGGTGCCTCTGAACTCCAGCAAGTCTCTCAGCATTGGTGCCTCTGAAGTCCAGGCAGTCTCTCAGTGTCAGTGAATCTGAACTCCAGCAAGTCTCTCAACATTGGTGCCTCTGAGCTCTAGCTAGTCTTTCAGTGTCAGTGCCTCTGAACTCACAGCCTGGACAGGATGCCAGGTCATTGCAGAATGTAGAGGGTAATTGATTTGAAATACTTGCTACAGCCAGGTCATGTATTTATTTGTTTGTTTGTTTGTTGGTTTGTTTATGAGTTCTCTTCCACACCAGTGGCCTTTTAATGATCTCTCCTCTTTTCCCTGAAATAACATGGATGCATCAACAAGAAAGGCAGCAAAATCTATATTTTAGTCTGAAGAAATAATTCTAAAGTCAAGTGACTTTCCAACTAATAATTTGTACATGGACTGCTACTGCGCTGCCGTTTACAGCATCTGAAGCCATCTTTACAGTCACCAAATTAAAAAGAACATGCACCTGTGATCAGATCAATTGCAATGATTTGCACCAGAATCAATTTCGTTTCCCTGATTTATACTTAATGCACATGTTGATCTGTCGTGTTTCTCAGGGCGACGTCCCCCCACATCTCGTGCCTTTAATTCACCATACAGTTTGTGATAAACTATGACCCTGCTCATTCCACCATGTGACAGCTGGATGTTGCTGCATTGGGTGACGCAATCTTAGGGCTTGTGTAGATTTTCATGTGGTTGGCACAGTGGCTTAGTGCATATAGCACCACCTAGCAAACTTTAGGGTTGGGTGTTTCATTGTGTGTGCATGTGTGTGTCCCATGTTTATATTACATTGTGGAGACAAAAACGTCCTTATAAAGACCTGATATTTTTAACTTGTGGGCACATTTGTCGTGTCCCCACAAGGGAAAATTCAATTTTATAAAAATCTGTGAATGCAATGAAAAAGCAAGAGAGCCAAAAGTCTTGTATTTTGTTGGGTTACTTATGGTTATGGTTAGGGCTGGGTATGGGTTAGCATTGAATGAATGGAAGATCTCCACAAGGTTAGAAATACAAACGTGTGAGATATCCCGCCTTGTGCCCTGTGTTGGGGGGCTACCCCCAACCCTCAGCTAAAAGTGGATGTTTATCTAACTGAATATGCTTAAAAGCTTTTAGAAGTCCATTGAGGAAATGCACAGTGAAAACTTCGCTTCAAGTTTAGAGTGATAAAGAATACATGAGAATTTTCAAACGATTCTTTTGTTATGTAAGAAGAATATTACTGCTTAGGCGCTTTCTAAAACATATTTCCAAAGTTGGAGCAGAGTTAATGTCGAATCCTACACATGTACATTTCTCTTCAAAAGTACGGCAAATTATCTCAGCGACAGCAATTGCAATCGATTTATGTATCAAATGACGTGAGTAATTCTGTATCCGTGTACTCCATGTATTAGAGTGAGTTTGATATTGTCAGTACATACATGCCTAATTGCAGAAAATTATAAGTATCCTTAGTAATTCTGTAATTGGAGAACATGCAGCTTTTTCCAGCGCAGTGATAGCAGAAGTGAAATCTGACAGATGGCACTTGTATGTCTCAAACCCAGGAACACCAGAGGTCAGGATTAAAGATTTTATCTGGTGCTCCTCACGTGAAAAGAACACAGTCTGGTGCATACATCTGCAGAAGAACTGCTGCAAAAGGAGGACTGGGAGACTTCGGTCTCTACGGGTTATGGTGGTTTCCTCCGTAATTATCCCCTATGTCGAATCGGAGGCTGAGTCCGATGCTGAGACCAAGTTAACAAGTAGCGTTAATGCTAAATGAAGTAGAAAACAGATAATATCAATAGACCAGCAGCTACCAGTCGATCCACTTCCGTCCAGATGCTTTCGGACTGTATGTTCGGATCCGGTATTGTTGAAATCCGTTTGATATTCCAATTAATAAAACAGACTAGAATCATTTATGGTAGTATGTTTCATTTTGAGTGTGGGGTCAGTAGGTTTCTGTTAATTGTGTGTTTGTCTTCCTTTCTACCCTGTTTCTTGTGTAGTTGCCCAGATGAGTTCAGTTTGAGATATGCTATGCTTCTAGAGTTCCAGTTCAGCTTGTTTGGCTTTTTTGGGCAGATGACGGTATCTGCATACCACACCAACTCAGCATATTCCAGGATATTAAAAAACAACTATTAAAAAAATGATTAACCTAGATTGAGGCGGACATGAAGGTCTGCTGGCTGGCTGTCCTTCCCACATTGATTTTGCCAGTTACTCTGAGTTGAATGAGCCACATCCATGTCCTGGTGTTGGCTCAATACCTCATTAGCAATCAGCAGCTATGAATGACTCTTAATTGTGGCTTCCTGCTCTCCCGGTATTGACTGCATCTAAGGGTTGTTGACGTCTCACAGACTCTGTTGGTCCATTCTGGTATTCAATATTTTGACCTTTAGTGCTTTAACTAATGCCGATGGCCTGGCATTAAGGGACCGTTACAGATGTTGGGTCTAATTTCAGGTCAAGTTAAACAAAGACTTGTTGAAGCTACTGGTTGATTACAGTGATCTGTTTGTAAATGAACACATTAACTTGTTGTTGCTGAATGTTGGGTACAGTTTATTGTGGAGCTCAATAATAATAACTACTTTATTTATCCCTAGGGAAATTCATAGTTTCCACATAATGCTCTCCAATGTTTGGTATGCAAGGTCCCTGGAGCAGTTGAGGTTAAAGACCTTGGTCAAGGGCCCAACAGTGATAGGGGCCCTTTTGTTGGCCGTAGGATTTAAACCTGTACCCTATCAGTCACTGGCACAGACACATAATCCACTGAACCACATCACTGCCCTACTAATGCGATTTACAATTGATGGGTGATGAGATTTACAATTACTACATTTACAAATAGTAAATCTTACACACATCATTGAATAATATCTTATAAACTGCTCCTTCTACACATTGCATTATTCATTGGTGTGTTTTTATTTATAACTTCATTTTAGCTAGACTTCCTTTTTATTCATGTTGTGTTTTTTTTTTTTTTTTTAAAGTTTTGACCCGGTGAAGATTTCCGTATTTGGTGATAGGTGTCCCTGAATTGAGGATGAAGTGTTTATGTTTTCTATACCTGCTGCCTGGAACAGCCTGCAAAATGAATTTAAACTCAGTGATTTAGTCACGTTAAATGGATTTAACGGTATTGAAAGGTCGGTGGAATTGATGTGTTTTGAGTGCAATTGTTTAAATTTAGTATGTCATTTAGTGTATTTGCAATTTGGTTTTATTGTATTTTTAGCTTGCTTGTTGGCTTAATGTGGTCTTTGGAGCTCTTGCTGTTTTTGTAGTGTTTACCTTATTATTAAATGTCTTTTAAGGATGCGTTCTGTTGCGCATGAATCTATTTTTATTGTTGCCTATCTTGGCCAGATCTTTCGTGAAAAGAGTATATTTTAATCTCAGTGGAACTAACCTGGTTAAATAACAGTTTCATAATAATAAAAATTGCCAAGGCCACCTTCTACAGAGCTACGATATTGTTATAAAAAGCAATCACTAGCATTATGGATGTGAAATCTAAGCCAAAGTTACTGAATAAATGTGATTTATTAAATTCTTAGTGGTTGACAACAAGCTAAACGACTGTAATGCTTTTAAACAAAGATGTAATTTGCAAGCTTTTATTTAGCTAAATGAAAGTGAATGTCAGTCTAAATCAATCTGCAAGACATCTTTACTCTTTTAAGGTCCAGAACATATTAATGAGAAAGCAGACTTCTGGATTCTGGGCCTTATATTTGTATGAGTGTGTAAAGGCTCGGCCATTCACGAATCTTCAGGGTGAGTAGCTGTAGTGTAGTGTTGTGCTTTGAAAACCTTTCGGTGCCGAAATGGAGTGCTTGAACAGATGAGTGGTTTAAGCAGACGTTGTAGATTTCACTCCATAAGTTTGTAAGGTCTCAGACTTACATGTATGTTAATAGAGGCTGAGTGCTTCAATGCTCCGTATGCCATGCAAATACAAGTACGATTTAAACAAGCTTGACCAAACTCTTGGCTCTTTTTACTTTTAACAGAGCAGTGTATTTACGGAAACATTTCACTTCAGTGCCTTTGCCTTTCATTACGGTCAAGCAAGCATGTTTCAGCATCGTGAGCGTCCACTTTCTCTGCGTTTGCTGTTATTTTTCCTTCTTCCAGAATTGTAGTGCTTGTAAAAGATAAAACTGTATGAAGACGATACTCCCGCTGGCTACTCGAATTTTACCGTACCCTTCCCGTCTGCCGTTAGGACTTGGACAGGTGGAGTATTCCTTACCCCAATAGACGAAGTACCAGAGTAAATTTATAAGGTTGTCTGAGATGTTACTCAGCCACGTTCTCTTACAAAACCTGCCTGACCTCATAAAATGCAATCGTGTAGATGGCTCACATTGAGTAAAAGCCTAGCATCAGAGCAGGGAGCCACAAGATGAGAGGGCACATGAACGTTTGCTGGAACCATCGCTACCCGCTTCATCTTTGGAAGATTATTTCCTTTTCAAGATCTCAGCAGTCTTTAAGACAGCACAACCATTGTTGTAATGATCTTAGCATCAAACTTTTCACAGAATGAATCAGACTTAATTGATTTTACTGATCAACGACTAAGGTCCTCTGCCTCACACCTCCAGAGTGACTCGGCTCTATGTGTCTGAAGCTTTTGTGTTTTGTCCCTGTGTCTCCTGAGTTTCTGCAGTCCCATCTGAGTGTGTGTGTGCCCTGTGATTGAGTGGCATCCCATCCAGGGTGTACCCCAGCCCTGTGATTGAGTGGCATCCCATCCAGGGTGTACCCCCAACGTTGTGCCCTATGCTGCCTTGCCCCCCAGGCCTGACTAAGATAACATGGTTATAACATGGATGCATGGGTGAATGCATGAGAAGGATGTCGTGTGTAAATGTACTATAAATGACATAGTGTGAAGACCATGTATATGTTCCTTTGAGGAAATTAAAAATGAAGCAATTTTAACCAGACCCTAATCGTGCAGATAGCATACTTCAATGGCTTATTAGCGACATTAAGAGTAAAGTCATCAAAGTTGTTGTGCTTTCCTGGACACACATCTACAGCCAGTAAGGGGCTTCGTGAGTCCAAGGCCAGCTGCTCTGTAGGTAGACTGACTGCTGTCTTCTCCACCGCCGGAGTGGATAAAGCTTTTTGTGGTTCCTCAGGGATCGCTTCAGGACAGCAGTTTTGAAATCTTTTCACAGATTCCAGCTAAGACCAGGCCACTCAAGGACATTCACTTTCATGTCCTTAAGCCAGAGCAGTGTGGTCTGGGTCTGGTTCTGCAGATCATAGGCTTGCTCCGTTGCTTTAAAGCGCTATATTTTGTACTGCCGGACCACCCACACCCAAGCGGGAGTCTGGCGAGGATGTAAGGAAGCAGCAAACAAGCTGCACTGTTCACAGCTGAGGTGGGAGGAAATGTACACCAGTTAAAATTATCCGGGACCCTTCACAAAGTGGCTTGCTGGCGCATGACATGGGGGAAGCCATTACAGAAAACAAGCCATCGCCAAATCCACATGAGGCCTGCAACAAAAGCAGCTGGAAGTGACAGCAGACAGGTCATTTTTACGAGGTCTGCTGGACATTGTGGGCAAAATGTTACAATCCTATTTGTAAGACCAGGACTTCTATATCATTTAATATGTAGGATTTAATGTATGTCAACAGCAAATAGATTACACAGCATAAAGCATGAATAATTGAACATTCAGCACCTTCTAATTTTACCAATATTCAAACCACTCTAGCTTGCTCCTCTCAAAAATTTATAATAAACTTGAATACTGTGTGGACTGAATAGTTTATTCATAAACATTAGCTAGAATAGCAAAGTGGTCTCTGCCAAACATGGCCTTTCAGAAAGGATCCAGATGGGATGGAGATGGCCGCGTGATACGACAAACGTTTGCACCAGTTGGCTGGATTTTCTTCGGTCACTAGAGTATTCCTGGCCCCTCCAGTGCCACTGCGTACCATCCGAGGCAGGACAGGCAGTGCCATATCCTGATTTTACACAAATACCGCCTGTGTTCCTATGCAGCTGTAGATTTGAGTGTACTGTAAGACTGGGGAAGTTGTTTCAGTTTGTCTGATCTTAGATGTGAAATCTGAAAGGACTGTAAGGCATATACAACTTCATAATTTCATGTTTCCATCTTATTTTACAGGATCATTTATGGATTTAAGTATCTTCACATCCTCAGAATATCATATCGATAATGAATTAGAAGACTTACAAAACTAGTCACTTTATAATTTTGATGTATTTTTCTAAGGCTTTCATTTAGAGATGTTTGTTGTTTCTTTATGTGTGAATTTGGTTCCTTTCCTCGTAAACTCCCTAAAACTGTGAGCCTTTGTGGTCCACATTAAAATCGGAGGATTCTGCAGAAGGGGTCAAGAAAGCCCGCCTTACTCAACAGAACCGAACAGCATCCTGATGGATAGGCGATGTGGTCACGTCACTTTCAGCTCCTGTGCACTGAACCTCAAGCTGCACTCTGGGAAATGTACTCCCCAGACATGGGGGGGTGTTGTCGTGGTTACTAACATATCCAATCCAAGGAAGGAAAGTGGTATTTAGAAAGGAAGTCAAACTGAAAGCTACCCATTCTTCAATGAGTTATAAACATAATTAAGTACAGGTCCAAGGTTCAAGTAAAGGGCATGAAAAAGAGCTCTTTAATAAACCCCAGTGTGTGTGACAGTGAGGCCCACGTCTGTGTTTTCACACTGACTGCATGCCAAAGCTTGTCACCAAAAGGAGTCGAACGTCGCCAGCCCGCTGACGGTTGATCAGGCCGACTTTGACTGTTAGCGCCCGTAGAACTGAATTTCTGCTTTTTTTCCCCCTTATTTATTGCTTTAAAAAACAAGTGACACAGCTGACATGAGACACTTGGGGAACTCAGACATTGGTTCACCCGGCACTTCACTGTAAACTACACTAAACTAAATCTGTGTGCTGCAGTCTGACAAACGTGCTAGTACTACAGCAAGGGGAACAGGGCTGTCCGAACACTCGCCATTAGTACGAAAAAATCCCCCGTCGATTGTAGTTTTGGCGCCGTTTTTTTCCGTTCGCTACATAGTGGTGAGGCACTCTGCAAACTGAAGCGAATGGGATTTCACACGTTCTACTTATTAAGTGATTATTAAGTGCAGTGGTTACAGGGACGTGTTTGTAGCAGTGCTCAGTACCATTGTCTTTCTCCCTAAGCCGACACTGTAATTTCAGTTTAAGTCCTTCACTGAGGAATTAGATGAAGATAAGTGGAGCACTACTTTAAGGGATGCGGGATCAGCGCTTTCATTTGTACATTAGTCAATTATTAAGTAGCTTCTGAGGGAAGTCGACATGGAATACAGTGCATTTTTTTTTCTTTTTTGGCCAGGATTAATATCGCCTAGGGTTGGAGTGATTTTGAAGTCGGTAGACCGTATTTTTCTTACGGAGATCACGTGAGTAAAACAGGTTAACCCTTCACGTTTCCAGCTGGTGTCTTCCATCGTCTACCATTCTGTTTGGATCCTTTTGTTAAAATTTTGGATCGTTATTCGAAAGCGTACTGTACAGCAAACTGAAAATGGATGTGAAGGTTAAATGTTATTTCTGATCTCTGCCCAGGTTTGGGTGATAGGGTGCCTGAGCTCTACCAGCATCAGTAGAAAGGCTGATGTTTTAAAGGATAACTTGCATCTTCAGAGATCATCTACACGTGTGATGCTTCTTTTGTCCCAAGCATACAGTTATACCTGCAAGACCCAGGTGGAACCAGGCTTAAGAAACAATTAGATATTAAAAAAATTCAATATTTTGTGAAAGCACAACGAACCACACACTGCTCTCTGAACGTAGGAAGGCTGAAATACCTAAACATTAACAATCGCTGTGAATGGCCGCTTTCCAAAGATGCAGGCTTTCTGTTGAGGATCTCTTGCTTTTTCTTAAATCCTTGAATGCGAAAACGTAGTCCACTGTACATTCTTCTGTGCTCGTAATCTACCCGTAACAGGACAGTAGTCTTTTAGGGACCACTCTCTCATAAAATAAAACTTATTTTTTCTAATAGCTACTCTGATTCCTGAATAGCGTGCGTAATCTATTTTTTATGAGTCAGAACATAATCCCCTGTGATATGTTTGGAGGGGAAAAAAAAAAATGAAACCACTTAATAATTTAGGTTTGAAAATATGTTTCAGACTGGATTTTGGTTATGGAATAATTTTACTGAATTGCTTTGCGTCCTGGCCCACGTCTGACTCAGGATGTATTGGCTCAACACTGGGAGAAACTCTGAGATGCTGCTGAATGTCTCAGGTCCACCTTTTCACCCTTGGAATGAACAGGCCATGCTTTTCAAAGCAGAAACATGCAGTTTAGACCTGCTATAATCCCAGAGAGTAGTGTTTCACTTCCCGCTGTCCATTACAGAAACAAAATAGTGGAGTCTCTTTGGACAATGTGTGTGTGTGCCATTATGCTGTTCACCCTCCAACTCAGACCACAGAAAAGGATAAATAAATTAAACCACTTACTCAGTAAAAATCTACACCTGTGCACATCACAGACTGCCCAAAAGGATTAACTCTCTTTAATGAGCCCATGAGTCTGACGATTACATGGGTTCTCTGGAAATATGAGTGTGTCTTTCTATGATGGAGCAGTTACCAATGAATGCCTGGTTAAAGATGTATGTTCAATATAGTTCCAAGTCATGGTCTGACCTATTGGTCATTTAAATCATTTTATCTTTTACATGCTTGTAGAGTGAGGACCCTTCAGATTCCGTGGGGAAGCCCACAGGGTAGCAGGTGGTAACTGATTATCAATTCAGTAAATGTTATCCTAATAGCTTTACACTGCAAGAGAAAATGAGCTGACATCTTTAGGTTAAATTTGATCACTTCCTGTATGCCTTCAACAAACCCAGCCACTGGGGAATGCGTTGTGCGTCATGTGTTTCTCAGTGCCGGTCCCAAGCCCGGATAAATGGGGAGGGTTATGCATCTGGTGTAAAATTTTGGCTAAATCAAATATGCGGACAACAAAACAGATTTCCATACCGGATCAGTCGAGGCCCGGGTTAACAACGACCGCCACTACCGTTGTCAGCCAACAGGGTGTTGGTGGAAAGTGGACTACTGTTGGCTGAAGAGGAAGGAGAGGGGGAAGGTGTGTCCGGAGGCAGGAGGAGAGGAGGAAGGTTAGGAGAGTGGAATTGAGGGTAGGAACTTTGAATGTTGATGGTATGACTGGTAAAGGGAGAGAGCTAGCTGATAAGATGTAGAGAAGGAAGGTTGATATATTGTGCGTATACAGAGGAAGAGGTTGGCGAAGAAGAAGTAGGATAGTCAGAGAGATGAAGAAAGTAGCCAGAAGTACAAGGAGATGAGGCGTAAGGCGAAGAGAGAGGTGGCAAAGGCTAAAGATAAGGAGTATGGCAAGTTGTATGAGAGGCTGGACACTAAGGAGGGAGAAAAGGCCCTGTACCGATTGGCTAGGCAGAGGGCCCGAGCTGGGAAAGATGTGCAGCAGGTTAGGGTGATAAAGGATAATGATGGTACTCACGAGTGAGGAGAGTGCGTTGAGAAGATGGAAAGAGTACTTTGAGGGGCTGATGAATGAGAGAGAGAGAAGGTTGGATGATGCGGGGATAGTGAATCAGGAAGTGCAACAGATTAGCAAGGAAGAAGTAAGGACAGCTATGAAGAGGATGCAGAATGGAAAGGCTGTTGGTCTGGATGATATACCTGTGGAAGCATGGAGATGTTTAGGAGAGATGGCAGTGGAGTTTCTAACCAGATTATTTAATGCAAT
>JAACJT020007554.1:0-49119 GCA_009936485.2 Gymnarchus niloticus | reverse complement strand
GCTGGTCAGACAGGACAGCTGAAGTGGAGGGAGGGCACTTAGGCCAGCAGACGATATGAAGATCTCTTGAATCCGAGTCTCCAAGGGAAGCATCCCATAAGAGGGGGGCACAGGGGAAAGAGAATATGTCCTATTATAGTATTCAGTCCTCTCACAGTAAAAGTAACATGTAGATATTTCCTCAGATGAGGATAAAATGAATTCACAACAACCATCGACAGAACTGTATTTCTGCAGTATCAGTGAGAGGCTTGAGAATTTCCCTGCTCTGCTTCTTGGTGTCTGCAGGGGGGGTCGATAGGATCCCATCGGGTCTGCATTCAAACATCGCGTCCTTTGAAACGGGAGTCTCTTGTTGCTACGTAGACAGAGTAAAACAGCTTCTTAGTGGCGCGACGCTGGACGTGAATTTGTCGAGTGGAGATGGATTAATGGAGGCAGCAGGGAGGACGGAAAACAAAAGCTGGTGGTCTCGACATCACCAAGGGAAGCTCAAAAACAAAATGAGAGCTGGGTCAGGGGACAGGGCTGCAGCTGGGTGCAGGCGTCAGCATAAGGGTGTGGGTATCTGTTCCTGAGACAAGAAGCAAAACTCCATCATATAAATCAATTATTAATAAAGCACAGGTGAAGTGAATGAATGCACCTATCCACCCCCCACACACCTATACATATTTACATTACATTTGTTTATTTAGCAGATGCTTTTATGCAATTCGGTGTACAAGTGAGGAATACTTGAGATCACCACTGATGTAGTTAGAGTTAAGGTCCTTGCTCTAGGGCCCAAAAGTCACAAGATTACTTTAATGGTCATGGGATTCAGACCAGCAACCTTTTGGATACAGGCACAGATCGCTAAATTACTGAGATACACACTCATTAAAAACAGCTTAACTCCAGTGAGATATTTACGAATATTTACTTTCATGGGAGCCTAGACTTGCATCAATTTTCAAACCTGTGAACATACATTAGAATGAAGGGATGTAAGGTGTGAGTGTCATGCCCTGCTTCCCTGCTCCTTCTGTGTTTCCCCAGTGTGCCCTAATGGGGCACACCTGTTCTGCATTTTCCCCTCGTTATTAGTCTTTAAGAGTGCTTCTCAGTCCAGTTTCCCCCCAGTCCAGTCATTGACATCACCACTGCCTGTTTTCTGCCTCGGTCCTGCCTCTCAGATATTCCCTTGGTGATCCCGTTTTTACATTTTGGACCTTAATCCCTTTATACAATAAACCTTTGTGTCACTTCTCAGCCTGTCTCGGAATCCTTCCAAGCACACACCTGACAGTGAATTAGTCACATGACCCATAGTGAACAAGGGGGTGTGTGTTCAATGGTTTGAATGACACCTCAGTATGTGCTTCAGGTGTAAAACAAGCTCTATTGGTAAATTTCAGGATTCTGGAACAAGGCTGCTACAAAACCTACTAAACACGTTCTGTAAACCTCAAATGATTTGTTTGAAACTTGGTAACTTTGAGAAAGTTTTTTTTTTTTTTTTTTCCTGGGGCTGTGGAAAGTATCCCTTTAAGTGAACAATTTTGTGTTTTCTCAGGTGTGGTGGCCTTAATGGCTAATCAATTTCTCATTTGGAAGTTTTTTTACACAGGTTTGCTCTTCTCCTCACCAGCTAAAATGATATGTCAAACCCCTGTTAGCTCAATTTTTATCACAATTCCTGAATTGTGACTGAAGGGCAAGCGATAAAGCTTGTTAATACAAACCTGGATTGAAGCATCCCAGTAGTGCTGGCATCCTGTATAGGCTCTGTGGTACTGCCCACGCCTCGAGGTAATTTCCTTTTCTCACTGTAGTCAAGGAGTACCTAATCTCATGGCTTGCACAATTCTAGATGGCATACAATAGGTTTTATTGGCCAATTAAAAGGTACATTTCAAGGTGGGATTGCAGTGGGTGGTGTTGTGCTGTCCAATAATCCATGTATTTAAAAGTAGTCCTGTACATTTTAAAAGCTCCTGAGGAACACCTTTTTAAGACCCGGTCATCCACTGCAGTCTGGAAGTTTCCAGTCGTAACGATTCTTCATACCACTGGATCAAGACTCCCCAGGCCGAGAGAGTGGGATTACCCCAGTGCAACGATTTTCCCACTTTAAACTCTTCACACACAGATCTGTAATACGATTCATCTAACCCACTCCTTACTTATCCAAGACCTGTGGCGATGGGCGCGTGGTGAAGCAACAGGTGGAAGTGACCACTTGAAGTTGTAGTCACAGACCTGCACATAGGCGACCCTTGGGCCAATGGTCATTCTATTTCTAAACCCAGGGCAACAGGTTAGCTCGGCAGCACCGGGGGTGACTGGGCAGCCTCTTTAGGACAACACTGCCCACCCTCATCATGAGGGAGGGGGCTAGAAAAGGTGCCCTAACCAAAAGCTTGCCCTCAAAAGTGTCTGGCCAGTTTACCGTGGCTGGCAGACTCACCTCATATGCGGTCGATCAAAGCAAAGGAAAAAACAAAAGACCTTAATCGTGGGAACCTGGAATGTCCGAACTCTACTGGATAGACCTGGCATCAACAGACCAGAGAGAAGGACGGCACTTGTTGCCAGGGAATTGCAGCGATACAGAACTGATATCGCTGCCTTGAGGGAGACTCGTTTTGCCGATGAGGGTTCATTAAAGGAGGAAGGTGGCGGTTACACATTCTTTTGAAAGGGAAAATCCCAAGCTGAAGACAGAATTCACGGGGTAGGGTTTGCCATCAGAACAGCCCTGCTAAACTGTGTACTGGCACTTCCAGTTGGGATAAATGAACGTCTCATGAAACTGCGCATCTCCCTTACCAAATCCAAGCATTTCGCAATCATAAGTGCCTATGCACCCACTCTCACAAGTTCGAAAGACGTCAAAGAACAGTTCTACGAACAACTTGACCAGGTCATCAGGCCAACTCCTCAGAGTGACAAGCTGGTCATCCTGGGGGACTTCAATGCAAGAGTGGGAAGAGATTATAACAGCTGGGAAGGAGTGATTAGGAGGCATGGATTGGGTAAGGTCAATGACAACGGCCTGCTCCTCTTTAGCAAGTGCACAGAATACAGCCTGTGTATTACCAATACGTTATTTAGGATGGCTGATAAGTACAAGACCACCTGGATGCACCCAAGATAGAAACATTGGCACATGACTGATTTTGTCATTGTACGTCAATGAGACACCAGGGACGTCCGCGTGACCTGTGCCGTGAGAGGTGCTCAGTGCTGAACGGATCACAGATTGGTCAGGTACAGATTCATAATGAATCTGTACATTTCACCACCTTACAGAAAATGAACTAAAACTGCCAGGGTCTCCTACAACATTGACAGGTTGAAGCATCCGTTCTATCATGCTAGGTTTTAGAGTGCTCTTGATGAAAAGTTTCAAGATGGTGTGACTCCCTCTGAAGATGCCATTAAAAAGTGGACCAAGTTCAAGTATACTGTCAACACATGCTAAAGAAGTGTTGGGACCCAAAACCAGAACCCATCAACACTGGTTCAATGAAAACAACGAGTCAATACAGGCAGCCTTGAACACTAAGAAAAAGGCATACACATAGTGGCAGAACAACCCTTCATCAATCTCCCAGAGAGATAAATTCAAGACCCTCCAGACAAATGTGCAAACAGAACTGTGAGAGATGCAGGACCAGTGGTGGCAAGAAAAAGCCGAAGTACAACGCTATGCTGACACCCACAACATCCAAAAGTTGTTCAGCTCCCTGAAGACAGTGTACGGCCCGCAAAGATCCGGCTGTTCTCCTTTGCTGTCCTCAGATGGTACAACATTATTTAAAGATCACGCAGGACTAAAAGACCATTGGGCTGAACACTTCAGCAACCTGTTAAACAGATTTTCCACTGTGGACCCTACAGCACTCAATCAGGTCCCTCAACAACCAGTCCGAGATGATCTGGACACACACCCCTCTAGCAATGAGATTAAGGAAGCCATCCTACAGACTAACTAAGGTCCTAGATCTAAGGTCCTAGATCCTGCTGATTCAACTAGCATTGAATCCATGCTCATCAAAGCCCAACTTTGACGGGTGGGGCATGTCATCCACATGGAGGAGTATCGTATGCCCAGATGCCGCCTGTACGGAGAGCTTGTGCATGGGAGAAGACACCAGGGCCGACCAAAGAAATGCTACAAAGACTCGGTCAAGGCCAAACTCCACTGGTGCAAGATCCATCCAAAACAACTGGAAAAGTATGCTAGGGATAGACTATGTTGGCGAGCCATAGTCCAACAAGCCATTGCCCACTTCAAGGAAAACCGGTGTCAAAAACTTACTGTAGCCAGGAAAAAACGCCATTGTGCAGCACCAGCAGAGATTATAACCACCGACTTCCAGTGCTTCTATTGTTCTAGATTATGTGCCTCAAGACTGGGGCTGTGGAGCCACCTCAGAGTACACAGATGAATCGTAGCAACGTCACGTCATCTTCGGATCTGAAGGACAGCCAAGAGTGACTGTAGCCTCATGGCACAACAGTTTTGTGGCTAACACAGAATGGTGAAAGAGAAAAATGGCATCTCCATGGCAACCCTACCAGCCATGTTGATCATGTCCTGTCTGAACAATGCAACATTGAAATGGAGTTTGAAGTAGATGTTCTGTAAACATTAGAAGATCATGTTGATTATCTTTGAAACTGGATTGTCACAATTCCCTCAAATGGGATCACTCTTCTGGCAATGTGTATGTCCGCAGCAGTTCATGGGTGCCATCCAAAACCCACCTGAGCATTAAACTTCAGTGCCCTCCACTGTTATGTCTCATAACAGGCTGGACAGTTTATTACTCTCACAAACTCATTGAGGAGGGGCTGTCTCATATATAATTCAGGAGTGTTTATGGCACCAGAATCACTGCCCCCATACACACGTATGCTTCCCTCTCACCAGATTGTCGAGTGAGTCATGACTCCCCAGAAGGAGAAAGGAGCCTCTTGTTTTGCTGAAGGCTGTTTAAGGAGAAAGTGCTCACCAGGGAATGGCCCGAGGAAAGTTGGAGCAAAGAGCTGAGCGTGCGATTCTACACCGGCTTGGCGGTTGAAACCAGGTTATGAGTGGTTTGTCGACTTGGCTGTTTTTCTTCTTTCAAGGCTACATCTTTTCATGCTGAAAGAAACGCTCTCCCACACGGTCTGTGCTTAGGAATATGCAGGCAAGAAACAGAGGGTATAGCTGAGCCAGAGTCTGACCTGACCCCTCGTTCACCGTTATGCGCTGTATTCAACCTGTTTGTCTCCCATTCACACCTCAGTGTGGAATGCACCGCTACATCATGCACAGAACATTTAGCGCGTTGCAGGTTATTTAAGACACAGCTTTCCCGTCAGCTTTATTTGTTACATAATTTCTGATTTCGTCTCTGAAAAGTTCATCCAGGGAATTTCTTCCAGGGATTTTATGAATCACCATAAATGTTAAATCCAGTGGATTATTTGCTTTGCATTATTGCCATGTTTTGTCTGCTGTACAGAATTTAAAGTCAGCATGTCTAGAGCATGTGTAGAAATATGCATTGCTTGTTTCCTTTATGTCGCTCTGAAGACCCTGGTCTCTTTGGTTCAGGTTTCTGTATGGTGGCCCTGATAAAAATTTTCTTTTGTACCTCGATAAGAGGTCTTTCTGGCCCAAAGTGACATTCAGATGAAAGAAGATACATTTCAAACGCTGGCATTCAGAGGTTATGTTTCTATGAACCATTTTCTCCCAGGATGCTGGTAATGCTGCATATTTGAAAGGGATTGTTTCATTTATTTCTTCACTGGAGCTGGTAAACACTAACTATGCACCCAAAACGTGGAGTTGATGTAACTGTGACTTTTTTAAGGTTATTAGTAATGCTTTGTATATAACAATGAATGAAACTGAAGTGAATAATGATGACCTCTCACTGAGCAAGGATGATTTTATAAGGTTTACAGTACATGAAAATATCACGATGAGGTAAACAGATCAAAATCTGGGCAACAAAAGCAGTTACCATTTTGAGTCAAAGTACTAGTTAAACAGTACAATTACGTAGTGCTAGTTAAATGCTACAAAAATGCAAAGCCTACATATTAAGTATGTAATTCACAGCACCCACAGTGAGGGGTCTGATTAAAAATCTGCATT
Source organism: Gymnarchus niloticus (assembly GCA_009936485.2). NCBI lineage: Eukaryota > Metazoa > Chordata > Actinopteri > Osteoglossiformes > Gymnarchidae > Gymnarchus > Gymnarchus niloticus. Next base: position 42,974 of record JAACJT020007554.1, on the reverse strand, counting down.
TTATGAGTAGGAATGTAAAAGCTACAAAGGACCACTATTCAATCTGCTGGTTTAAAGATACCACATCTCCCTTTGGCCCTCAAAATCTGTGGACTCTTTCAGTACTTTTGGTTGGGAGTATTGGATCTCAGTTTGAGGATGGAGTTGCTGGCTGCAACCAGACAAATTTTCATTCTTGGAATAATCAAGTCAGAACAGCTGTTATCTGGTGGACAGGCAGGCTCAGGTTTACCCAGAATGGTTCGAAACGTAAACTGAGGAAGTCCCACAGCAGAAAGAAATCCTAGCCTCATCATGGGTTTCTGGTTCAGTGAGTTCCCCACTCTCCAAGGACACTACTGGTTTGCCCCCTGGTTGGGCTTCAGCATGGTGAGGTGGAGTTGAGGAGCATTTCTGTACCAGTTGTTTAAGAGCGGGCTCACTTAGATACCCCGGTCTGCATGGTCAGCTTCCATTACCTATACAAGGTTACCCCTGCTACATCGAGGGGGGCTATTTTTAGTATCTACCATGACACTTATTTAATGGGTTTTGAGAAAGGTATGGAATTCAAAATAGATTTTTTAACATGGGTGTGGAATGGCTGGGGGGGACAGAGCAGGAAGTACACTAACTGCTTTATATATCCTTGTTTGGTGAGCCCTGCCCCAGAAAACACATCCACAACACTCCTGCAGTCTATCATGTCACCAGCCCACATGGGATAAGACTTCTCAGGTAGAGTTGTTGCACTCCCCACCCTGCAGGGGGCCCTGAAGTGTAACAGCACAGGCTGTTGCATGCTAGGACTTGCAAAGCTTCCAGACTAGTCCCGTCAAAGGCAAGCTGGCAGCCTGAGAGTGGGAAACATGGCCGACCTTATGGTAATGCCTCTATTTTGGGGGTAGTCAATATTAACAATGGAGGTGCAAAGCAGAGTGGAATATACCATTCTGCTGTATAATCCCCCTTAGGAGAACAGACAGTGTAACAAAACTTGGTCCCTTCTACTTCAAAATAGTTCACAGAGGAAATTCCCCATTTTATATTCATTAAAATCTAAATGCTTGTTGGGGCCTCATGAAAAACAACACAGAGAACAGAAGCTTGATGCTTACCAGAAAGCTGAAGACAATGTATTCAGTCACATCCGGAAAGGTTGGAGTACTCGTCGGTGGATGTACAAGACCTCTCCACCTAGTCGAGTGCCCGTGAGGCTGTTGGCCAATGATTGGAGGACAGCGAGCAGCATCGACACCCCCTCTGAGTTTTGCTGGACACTCGTGCCAAAGCAGGAAAGCCATCTGGCCCAAGCAATTATGAAGCCCTTTCAGAGACGTCAGAGCACTCAGCACTCTGTTGGAATACAGCACAGTAATATGAAAATCAGGAGAGAGCAGACTCCACATTGCTTCATCAGGAGTCTGCTTACTGCTACCAGTCAGCAGGACAAGTTCATTATCCATCCATCCATCCACCCACCCACCCACCCATCCCTCTTCTACCTGCTTTTCATGGTCAGGATTATGTGGGCACCTGGAGATTATTCTAGGAAGCATGGTGCTGGGGTACAACCTGGATGGGATGCCAGTGTTCATTATTTTTATTAAAACTAATCTTTTCAGGTGCATGTCTCAGAAATTGGACACCTAAGCTATAACAATGCAGCCACAGGGGCAGAGCTGAGCTTAGCTACAATCGCTCACCTCCTAAACATATGCATATAAGTTTTGTTACAATGATTTCTCCAGAACCTGAGAAGAAAGCCTTAAAGAGATTCTCTTAGTCATTGATGGGCGTTTGGATTTACCCAGGTACCCCTGGAGGTTAGGAGAAGGCTGCTGTTTCCAATCAAAGAGATCTGACCGCCCTCTGCTTTCTCTCCGCTCTTCCTTGGGGAATCTTCCGTGCTTCTCTTCTCCTTACAGTCTTTCATCGATGAGCCTCTTTTCTTTCTCACCTTCTCAAATCCCTCTAGCTCTTCATGAGTTATTAAAGAGATTTTGTTGTGTGTGTGTTTTTTCTTTGTCAGGTAACGCTCCCTGTGGTGTCTGTTTATTATTTTATTTAGCAATTCTCCTCTCCACCAATGGGCGGGCTTGAAAGGACTACTGCACCATTTGGGATGCACATTCTTTGCCTCCCAATGTTATAAGGATATATGTTCTACTAAAACTGAGGTTTCTCTGAATATATAAGGCTCTGTGTGCTTTGCTTGAGGAACTCATCTTTTTATAAGGACAGTGCTTTGGATGTTCTCTATAGATAAGACCCAATTATAATTGCTGTGATTTTAAAAAGATTTAAATACATGAGGTGTTCAGAAGTAATACTTGATTTCTGAAAATCTAAAATGAAAAAGTTTTTTTTTTTTTTTTTTTAATAGGACTAGGCCTTTGATACAGCCATTCAATTTATTTCTTAAATTACATTTAAGATGCTTTATTTTATAGTGCCTTTCACAGCACACTTGTTCCAACATACTTAACAGGAGTGTGTGTCGTGGAACCGGGGGACACGGAGCGGGAAGAATGTCGACAGAAGGCATAGCGAGGAAAGCCATGGCCAGAGAAATCACGAACCACTCGGGGAGCACGCTTGACAGTGGTGCCTGGCAAGAGGGGTGTCAGAAACCACACAACTCCAGAGAAGCACCCAGGTATGTGCGACTATGAGGATGGTGCTTGGTAGGGACTCCACATGGAAAAACATAAACAGGGAACTATAGAGCAGAATAAACACAACAGGCCGCAAAAACAGGCCAGCATTCCAGGGAGACTACAAGGACCCAAGATTTGACTTCAGGGAGTGCAGGCACAGGAACAGGGTTCTAAGGGAATGCAGATGTACTGGAACAAGGGAACCCAGAACAGGGAAAGGCAAGTCCATCTGTAGGCATCGAGTACCCCTAGACTGTGGTACCCCTATCTCCATAGACTGAGTCACTCTTAGCTACCCACTATCACATAGTTATATCAATCATTCAGACAGGCAGGCATACCACAGTGAGGCCTAGGCATCTGAGGGAGCAGAGAGCTGGGCAGAGCAACAGTATGATCAAGCAGAACCCACTACGCACCCTCCAGATTAAGACTGTCAAGCTGAGTGGGGCTGACTCCAAGAAACAGACTAGGGTAACCAGGCAACCATGTGCTAAACAAGGCAACAGGCACCAGGTGTGCAACGAGGCAATCAAAATTACCATGGCAACCAGGTGCAGCACAAGGAAACCAGGCAGCAGAGGGAGGAGCCAGTGAATGAGGGAGCAAGGGCATGATAGTTTGTGGTAGATACATTGTTGGTGAAAGACCAGAAGATGACAAAGGAAAGGAACCAAAAACCTCTGGGGTCCAAGGACAACTGGCCACCCATATGCCTTGAGCATGCTAACAGTATACATTGCAGGGAAACATATTAGACTGTTATAGATGCAAAGGGCTAATTGTGGTCAAGTCCATCTGTGAGTCATGCTGACCCTCATAAGATCACATCACCGATCTCACAGTTGGATCTGTTGGACTAATCCTGCATACAGCTCAGATGGTGCCCCATGCCAGACATCCTCCGGCCATGTAGAGAGGAACAGAAAGCATGGATGGTCAGAACAAATATTAATGCCTTGCTGGCAAACACAGATGACCACAAGAGTAGGTACAGCAGCACCAGCAGCCATAATTGCAGTATGCATGCTTTGTGATGCCCTCTGATGCAAAAGGGAAATCCTTGAGATGCAGGTGAATGGCTTTTCCCATGGTTGATTCATTTCCCAGGCAGAAAACCGGGAACTGCTGGTCAGCACCACACCTTCTCCTAGGAACCCCTAGTGTCTCCGCTGTGGCTCTGATGCTTATGGAAACATTCTGACATTCAAGTTTGTATCTGAGGAGTAATATCTTCCACATTCTGAAAATGTCATACTGGCTTTGAATGGTGAACACTCTGCCACTTAAGCTTAAAGAGGAGTTTTATGGTGTTATGCATTGTGTGGTGTTAATAAGTGCTTGTGTCGACCCCCCTAGACCATTCCTGGAGGACTGCATGACTCTAACCTAGATGTTAATAACAAAACATTCATCAGTGTTCAAAGCCATTCTTGCTCTCGGCCAAACAAATGTTTTTTATTTAGTTTGATTTAGCTGTGTAACATTAAGGATTAATGAATCATTCATTCAATAAACTCACTCATTTCCCAGAACTGCTCATGCAGGTCTGGGTAACAGTGATCCTGCAGCCTATCCAAGAAGCTCAGGGCACAAGGTCATGAACACCAGCCGGTCAATGGGAATCCACACACCATGGACAATTTACCTACCCCAATTCATCTGAACAGCATGCCTTTGTGGAAGGAAACTAGAGTACGTGGCACAGGTACAGGCAAATATGGGGAGAGCATGCAAACGTCTCACATGCATGCAGGGCTGAAATTTGACCTTGATGTGTGAGGCTACAAGGTTGCGCTACCATGAATGGTGAATTGTACACTGTTTGTTTACCCTGAAAGCAGATTGGCTTGGCAATTGGCGTGCCTTAGAATTGTTTTGCCCAATGTGTACATCTCCATTGCACTGAAATTAGGACAATGACAGGCCAGCACAAATTAAGCAGTGCAGACAATTACCCAACAGGTACAACACATGTCCATGTTGCCAAATGAAGACTTTCATATTGTAACCTTGCAAAAGTCAGGTAGCTGTGGACAGAGTAGAGAAACCTGTGGTTAGTAGGAACAAATGAGGCTTCAAGACCCATAGTGGGTGACAGTATCCTGAATTAACCAATCAATGCTGGTGCTAATTGAGGCTTCAAAACCCTGGTGGGTGGGAGTATCCTGAACTACCAGTCAATGCTTGCACTAGCCAGCACAGATGGAAAGTTCGAGATACTCCCGTTCACCATGGTTTTTTGGCATCATTTGTCCCATTACTGTTGGTTAGCATCTGTGCTTCTGAGATGCTGCAGATGTTCCTAAGGAAAACACGAGCGTAGTTCACCGATCAATGTGAACTGACATACAAAACAGCCTACAATGCACAGATAATGAGACTGCAACAAAGTACCATAAAGAAATAACGTGCTGGGATTCAGAAAGGGACTGGAAGGTTCACTCAGTCTATTCAGATATGAAAATGTTATTTGGCTTTTCCAAATTTTTAACCTGATCTTGTCTTTTCTCTTTAACATAAAAGTCATTCTTTCGCTTTGAGGAGTTGTATTCAACTTCTGTTGAACAGCAGAAATAACAATGCATGGTCATTATATCTGAAGTGATTGTGTATATAGATTTACAGAACCATTATAAGTACAGTACACTACTAAGCAGTGAGTAGCCATTTATATGGATTCAATCAGATATTCAGTTAATCTATAGCTTTGATTCCCAGGGGTGATCGGTGACCTTCCTCCTCCAGTCCAATGAACTTCACAGCAATTAATACAATAATAAGGATTAGCTCCTTAATCGCCTTACACTCTGTGATTTATAATATACGAGGTATCTTCCCATGCACTCATTTGAAAAAAATTAACTAAGACCCTTTGGTAATCGAAAAGCAATTTGGAGATATACTACTACAGTCAGTAATAATCTATTGTTGTCCATGGGCTGTAAATTTGAACAAAATCAGCCCTGTCTCAATCACATGCAAGTAATGGTTTACATATTTGAAAAAAACATCATGCATTCACAGACTGGCAGAACTGTAATCAGGTTCAAATACTTCTTTATTAAGTTTCCCTTTGTAGCTGTCTTAAAGGTACGGCTGTAGCTCTGTTCAGGCCTGCAGTCCACGCCATCGCAGCTCTTAGGAAATGCCAGTGTAGCAACTTTATGAGTTTACAGACAAAGGATGGGGCTTCACCCAGATCTGAAGCCCACTTCTGATACCAGAGGAATGAATCCTGTTATCAAAAATTGGTTGCTTAGTTACTGATGACACTGGACAATACTGGAATGTGTGGAAATCACATTCCTTAAGATGAAGTGAAAAGACTTCTTTTTGATAAGGATGAATGTCAACCACAGAAAAACATGCATGATTAAGAAGGACATCAGTGCCTAGTCAGCGGTCTTCATGTGACTTTCCCTTTATTGGTATGGTGAAGGGCCATGCTCCCTGGGGGGTTTTCAACATTTGGAAAGACAAGGCACACATTTCCAGCACAGGTGAGGGGCCGTGCTCCCTGGGTGTGGGGGGAGGAGGATGCACTTCCTAAGTGCCTGTCTGGGAGTAGCTGACCCAGGGGCAGGAGAGTATATCTCCAAAAGCATCTCCAGTAGAGATAAAACCCCCAAAACGCAGTGTAAATCTCATGTCACCTTGTCTCCCCCCCATTTTAACCCTCCCCTATAGGAAGGCCCCCCCCTGCCCTCGTCCGATGCCGGACTCAGTTCATCCTTTTGCTCATGAGGAGAGATACACAGGCTCAGCCAAGCGACACATCGCGATCTGATCCAGGGAGTCGGGAAATATATTACATTTATCTGTTTTTCCAATAAACATGCTAGCCTGGCTATGTATTTATGATGGGGAAAAAAAATAGCGGACTGAGTAATATTCACTCTTTTTTAGATAGAAATCCCCAAAGACTGCAGGCAGGCATCCTGAAGGTCAATCTGCCTTAAAATGCAGCTCGTCGCATTCTGAAGCTGCCCTTGTCCAAAAAAATATACTTGGAATTAATAACAATGCTCACCCTCCCACTCAGTTTAAAAAGGTCTTAGCCCTGATCCCCTGCTCCCCCTCACACTCAGTTTGAAACGGTTTTAGACCTGATCCCCTGCTCCCCTCACAGTCAGTTTGAAATGGTCTTAGACCTGATCCCCTGCTCATCCTCACACTCAGTTCGAAATGGTCTTAGACCTGATCCCCTGCTCATCCTCACACACTTTTTCTGGGAGGGCCAGATCAAATAGATTCTTGAGACCATTTGTTCTGTCAGTTGCTGAGTTGTTAAACAAATTGTAGGTTTTGGCAATATATTGACTAAAGTATTTTATATTTAATTGTGATTTTAATGCTGTTGTGTCTTATTGTTTTAGAATAGTATGTGTTGGTTGTATTGACTTTTACCTGCAAACCAAATTGCCCCTCGGGGACAATAAAGCCAGCCAGCCAGCCAGCCAGTCAGTCAGTCAGTCAGTCAGTCAATCAATCAATCAATCAATCAATCAATCAGTTTGAAACAATCTTAGACCTGATCCCCTGCTCTTGCTCCCACTCAGTTTGAAACGGTCTTAGACTTGATCCCCTGCCCTTAACAATGTGGACAACACTAACACTAAACAATCCCAATGTAAACAACAAACTGAATGAACTAAAATTAAGCAAAACAAACACTCAACCTAGATAAGAGTGGAACTTAGGCCTAAGTAAGAAAAGAAACAGGTGAGACACACGAGAGCAATCAGAGCAAAGACAATTAAGTTTAACAGGGAAATGAGGAACATGGGTACACCCAAAACTATGGTCCGGACTTGGAGAACCCGGAGCGTTGGTGCAATCATTTTAGTCTGAATCCCCTTCTTCCTGTTTCACTCAGATTAAAATGGTTTAGGGCCTGAGAATCTACTCTCTGTCCCACTCTACATTAAACCATCTTCAAAGTCCTCCCCTTCAGCACTCCATAAGGGAAAGGGTAGGTTTCCATGTCACCTAGAGACTAATAGATGTTGTCCAGAATGTCAGGTTCCTACACCTGGTTTCCCATTTGATTAATGTAGTAGGAACCTAATTATGTGATTTCAAATTTCACACTAAAAATGATAATGGTAATGATTACCAAGCAAGCTGTGTGCTTGCACAGTGTTTCTGACTCCTGTTCTGGAGGTGCTGCTCGAAGGTATAATGGGGGAAACTGGACACTGCGTTTCCGAGATGTGATCATTTTATAAATGGAGGCAGAATGACTTAGCGTCTGTTGTGGCGAGGGGTTTAATATCTTCCATACAGCCAACTGAAAGCACAGTACACGAGTGACTGGCCTAAGATGTTTGTGTGGATAGCTCGTGCTCATCCCGCTTGTAATGGCATCGCTGGTGAGGCAGACTTGTAACATCAGAGGAAGAGGAAGAGTACTGGACACATTCCTTGTATGAAGTGGTTAACAGATCTACCAGAGAGGACTGGTCAATGTGTGGGATGAAAAATGTGAAGGGGGGAACGGTTGAAAAATCTTTAGCCCATGTAACGGATTTTAGACAAATCTAAAGGAATATTAGAATGGATGAATGGGCGACTTTTTTACAATGCTCTCATGACCACCATCTTCATTCCTGGACAGGGCACAGCCTTTCAAAGCAATGAGAGGCTTTCACCAAAGATCCCAGCAGATTTCACGTTAATCCCAGTTCAATGATGTGGCATACTCAATGCCTTGTTGTATTTGATTTTTAAGCATGCTATAACTCCCTTAAGCCTGCACAAACTGAGGAGAGATACAGCAGCAAACAAAGCAGGACAAATAAATATTACACCAGTGTGGCCACTGTTTCCCAAACCCATGTTATTTTCAAGTTGGACTCTTCCACTGACAAAAGCCAGTAATATGTCACTTTAGGTGGAAAGCATCCACACTGACACCTCCTGACACTGAGAGCTGATACTATTCATGTGATTTTTTTCATGTTTCGCTTCATGAAAAAACAATGCAAAAGGCAGAAACTGGAGCTGTATTTTGATCACCGTGACACTGCCCTTATCAGACCATATCTGTCACTCACTGAAGCCGACAATCACGTTCATACATTCATTAGTTCCTCACTGCTATCACTTTCAACCTTCACACACAATTTCAGGAAAATTCAGCAGATGTGATTTTCACACACACTTCTACCTGAAGCCCCTGCCCTCTACTCTGAAATGTCCTTCTTGTGACAAGTTATGATATGCTCTTAGTCATGGTTCCAGTTATATTTGCCAGTCCCGACAACCTGTGTCTGCCCCCTAAGGTTGTCCGCATCTGGGAGTCTAGCAGTCCCAACTGAACATTCTCTACATAATGGGTGAAAGTGCCACATCTCCCTCCTACCACCACCAGGGAGAGCCCCCGTTCTGTTGGCTGTCTCCCCTGAACCACATATATACCCCTGACCATGCCATCATTTCCTGCTCTTGGCTCGGAGGCCAAGACTGCCTTTTTATGTCTGAAGGGCCTGTTCACCTTGGTGCCAGTGGCTCCTTGGCCTCCCTCTGACAGTGCTCACCCTGCATGTGTATTGTTAAGAACTGCCTTAGTAAAGTCACCCCCTGGTCTTCTTTTGCATCCCTGTGTCCTGGTCATTTTTTCCGCACTTGGACCCATCTCCTAGCCCATTCAGAACAGAAAGGGAGGTTACCTAAAGTCATCTACACTGTGTGGTACACCGATGTCCCCAATAGGGTCTTCCTGAAAAGGCCACAACACTTGGGTGAAGACACATCACATGTCCTGTCTCTTGGCAGATACCTTGAAGCCTGCTCTGGGACATTCTTCTTAGAGTGGTTTAAAGTTGATGCTTTAGGTGAGGTCTAATGGTTTGCTGGATTTTTTTTTCTGAACAGTGTAGGGGAGGGTGAGATGTGTCAGTTGTCATGTCATGGATGTGTCAACCATTGTTTCAAACTACAATGAATAAAAAGCGCAAAATCAGCTACAGTCCTGTAACAACATTATGTTTTATTGTCCTATTTCTACACATCGTAGTGTTGTTGAAAAAAATGGCACTGGGCACACCCAAACTCTCAAACAAATCCATTCATCTATCCAGCACAGTCTAACTCATAATCCTGTCTGGTTGCCTCCCCACAGGATCACACAGCTGCTAGATTCTTCAAGTGGATGTGGGAGGTCACATAAAATTCCCAGCTTGTTGTGGTCCACCTGAGTGCCCTAAACAGCCATTCTGAGACTGCTCATAATGAACAAACCCCAAGTGGCCGAGTTAATCATCTTTTGCTGTTATGAGTTCAGAACTCGCTCATATGACATTGTACTGCTCACATGGCTGATGGGGTCCTTTTCCTACCTCCAGTCACCAGAGTCCAGCGACTTAACAACACTCCTGCCTCTCCTGGTTTTTTGGTCCCATCAGCGGCTGCCCATAGGGACCTCGAAGTTCCAGTGGTACTGGGTCCAACAGACTCTACTTAAATCCTCATTATTAACAGAATGTGGTAATGAGGATCTGGGGAAGGAGGATGAGCAGAAAAAAAGTTAAAGACAAACACACAAAGACAAACAAAACAATCCCATTTCAGCAGGGATTGGAAAAGCAAACAAACACAGCTATCAGCAGAGGTAAGCCTGTCAGACACCTCAATCTGGATCAGGCTCACAAGGGGGAGGGGTGTCATATAAATAACCACCAGAGAAAACAAGGATCATGTGGGGGAAAATGAACCAACAGCTGTGCAGTCTCAGACAGCGTTCTCATATTAACGAAATATCAGGATGAAAATACCTCCATGTCTGAAGATACAGCACTGATGACCGGGCTTGGCCTTTAATACTATGTAGCGTCCTTCGTTTCCTGTAGACTAGTCAGAAACAGCAAAGCTTTATTTATTAACAACTGTCTGATTTAATATCTGACACATCGTGTACATATGTACCAGCAACTGGGGCTATGATGAAAAACCAGTGTCTGGACAAGACGAGTGACCAGGCGGAGAAAGCCAGAGAAAAAACCAGGCAAAGCCATCAAGCCCCGTAATCGATGGCCAGTTAACATTGAGGGAGGACAGGCAGTGCAATTCTGGATAATGGACTTAAACATCAGTAATCAGTAACAATTTACTGGAGAGTATGCTACCCCATCTTAATTATTGTTTCATTAAATGACACCCTAATGATTTACGGCTGAAAATAAGTACATATTTGGCTGGTTCTGCACACCCTAATTAGTATTTGCAGTATGTTTCGACTAATGTACATCGGACGCTCATCATTCATCTGAAAGTAAGCAAGTTTATATTCATTGTTGTTCTGAACACTAATGTGAATATTAAAATGTCAAATTTTCTGTGTAATGTTTTTTCTTTACTGATGGTTCAATATATAACACTATTGCCTCACACTTACAAGAGGGAAGGGTCTGAATCCCACCTCTGTTCTGTGTGTAGATTTACATGTTCTCCCTGTGTCTCACTGGTTTCCTCAGGGTACTCAAGCTTTCTGCTTTCAGCTGCAGACATGCAGTTAGGCTAATTGGTGTCTCTAATTCACCCATGGAATGTATGCATGACTTCTGCACTGAACTAGCACCCCATCTAGGGTTTACCAAAGCCTTGTGCTTTCTGCTGCCTAGGATAGGCTCCAATCCCTATTGACCCTGGCCAGAATTGGTGGATAGAAAGCAGTTGGATGTATTTATTTCTTTTTCATAATCTCCACAGCCTTTAAACACCATGTTCATAAATTCTCATTGCATTTTAAAAGTGCTTCTGGTTTTCCCAGTATACACACCCAGACTGCAGCAATTAAATGAAGACTTGCTCTCTAAAGTTTTTTGTTGATGCCTGTATCTTGCCTGTGGAAGCACCACAGAAGAACCATATTAATGAGCCGTGCTGAGCTCAGTGATGTGCTGCCTTGTCTGAGGACCCTCAGACTCAGGTGAGTGTCCACAATAAAAGGACGATAACACGAAATTCTGCCTTTTTCTGCTTGTTTTCCAGGCATGTAAGCTGCGTGTAAAGATAATATTTAAACAATTTTTATACGTAAATGCGAAAAGAAAATATACACTCGACTTATACTATTATTCACGAAAATCAAAATCGAGAAAGACACCTTTAATTTGATTTCTGACATCCATTTTTTTTTTAAATCCATAATTAATTGCATGAGGTGTCCGGCGTCAGTCACCTGTATTACCCTGCTTCCCCATTGTAAGGCGGCGAGCCGATTAGAGCGGACGGCACCATTTTGCTTGACGGCTTAGCTTAATGGAATAATGATGCGCGGCGCTGGCCGAACCGACGGCGCATTATGCAAATGTTTACCTTTCCGCTCCGCCGGAGATAGGCGAGCTAAATTCACGTCGCATTTACATCACATTGTGCAGTGCAAATGTAAAAAAAAGGAAAGAAATTAAGAAAGAAAACACACAGACACAACATTCAGACATTGACGCACGCGCAGCAATATGGCGCCGCTCCGTTGTTCGGATTGAGGAGTTTCGTTTATGAAAGCAAGCGCCCAAATTTCCCGGTTAAAGTCTGCATATATGGCCCTGTAACCAAACGGCCGAATAATCATTTATTATAATAACTCCACTGTGACAGACTGTATAAATTTCACAAGTCCGTTAGGGTCAAATTTCGAACTTGTCTCAGGGCTCTCAGGAATATTCTTTGTATACGTTTATGTTCCCCTAGTAGTAATTAGTCCTCTAAATGACACGTTTGTCAGCAGTTTTCTGCCACCTTGACGACCAAACAAGGGTCTGCGTCTTAAATTCTTTTTTTGTCTTCTCCAATCGTTTCCTTCTCTTGTTTCTCTGTCCATTAATTCAGAGGAAAGCCAAAACTAGGATAGAATAAATAAATGTGTGAACTGGGACATCCTACAGAAAAGTGTGCGTTCCTTATTTGGAAACAGTGCAACAGTTTCCTGCAATTACCCTTCGTAAATCATATCGGGCTTCGGTGTGATTCCCCACGAAGGAGCCCAGAAGGATACTCCTTCGTTATGTGCCCACCTGATGCAGACATCTGAAGCAAAGTCTGGATTCCTACACTTGTCATCAATGGTATTGGGACACCCTTCAACATCTGGAATTTGGAAGTATTTCTGGTACAAGAGGATAGGAAACGAGTGGAGGAGAGAAAATAAGCATTTTACGATGCAGCCAGGGAATGTCAGTATCAACTGACATTTTTATTTTACCTTACGCATCGTTAACTGATGGGTCAGGCTTAGTAATATAGTGGTTTGACAATCAGGATGGGGGGGGCTCCACCTCACATTTTATCACCAACCTCCACATACCCACACACCTAAACAATGTCCAACCACATACACTTAAAGCCCTCCTTATATATATTTGCCCTGCCATTTAAAATTAAACTTCTGGCAAATGATACCAACCCATGCCTCTTTTAGTATACTCCATCGATTTAATTTCAAACTTTGTACAGTTCACTCCAGAGTTCAAATATGCCAAGCCATACCCCTTTTAACCAGGCAAATTAAATTAGGCTCGTTTGAGATAAGCCAGGCATGTGCAGACCCAGTTGATGCCTGGCTCTGTGCAATGCATGCTGGTTAGTAAGTTGTCTGACTTTAGCTCAACTTGCTCTGATGTCATTCTGACATGTGTCACGGTAAACCCGCAACTGCACAGTAGCAGCAGTTCTTGGTGCCAGGCACTGTAGTTACTTTCCACCGGCTGTTTCCAGGTAGCAGTTTGTGTGCAGCACAAAAATGGTTTGACCTGACCGCCAACTTTTGACTCCTCTTGTGATTTGCTGCCGCCTACTTTTGTTGACTTTTGAGGTGATGCAGCAGACATTACAAACAAGTTCATTGTCATCCATCCATCCATCCATCCATCCATCCATCCATCCATCTACTTGTCCTGGTCTCAAGCCACACCCATTTTTACCATATCCACACCAGAGATCTTTTAAGATTTAATCCACACCTTTAAAATCACACCCTGTATCCCTTCAGTGCCACCTCATCTTACCCAATTTACTTGCAGTCTCTAAAGTCACAATCCATAAGTCTACATATCTTACCACCCTTTTGTGCTTCGGTTAACATCCCACACAGCCACTTTAGAGTTCTTTGGCAGACTGGGAAATTCACAATGAGCTGATTGGCAAATTAGTAGACTGATAGTGAGCTGATTGGCAGATTGACAGTAAACTGATTGGCAGATGGTCAAATACAGAGTGAGCTGGTTGGCAGTTTAAAAGATTGGGGGATTCGGAGTGGGTTGATTGGTACTTCAATAAGAAGCTGTTTGATCTAAGGAAAACTTTTCGTTTTGGTGCGTCTTGTAAAAATTACACAGAATAGCAGCATAATTTGTTTGCTTTTATTCCCCACTGTATTGTGTATGTGTGTGAGAGAAAGTTTGTTTGTCAGCAAAACAAGAAAATAATGATCAGGGCAAACTGAATATTTTTCTGGTATCCATTTAGGCAGAGTGAGTCATTCAAACACATTTTACAGAACAGAGCAGAGAAATAATTATTGCCTGCGAGGTGTGTTTTGATGATTCTAAAATCATCCTGCAAGTGTGGGACTCGAGTCCTGCTTATGGCACCATTAAGAAGTTACTATCAAAGGGATATACTTTTGTGACGCCTCTGTAATTATTGGAAGCAGTGGCTCAAAAATACCCACCTAAAAACGTACTTCTTGAAATACAGGCAGGGGAGTGTCTTGTTACACGACGCATGGCTCATGGAGGAAGCTGTCAACAGAACGCAGGAGGCCAGCTCACTCCTGTTTCTGTGAGGCAGTTCACTTCGGAAAGGTGAAGACGTGAGGACTGAGTGTGTGGCCTTTCACTTCACATGTTTAGCAGTTTGATATGAAGGCATGTCAAATGGATTGATCTCATACTAGTCATGGGCTATTATGAGATGAACCTTTAAGAACGCCCCTCCACCAAACAAAAGGAGGCAGTTAGGAGAGTTGTTCCCGAGAACAATCTTAAGGGCTTTGCCCCCCCAAACATGAAAAGAACCATGATATCTCAATTCACCAAAATGCAAGTCTAGGTCTTAGTCCAAGGTCACCTTCCTGTGGCTCCTGTCTTACAAACATCAGAGATAAGGCATCGCTACCTACTAGAAACGTACTTTCCCTGGAGGTGCTGAAAGCCTTGCTTCCCTGCATTTTATCTTTTTTCAATTCAATTTCTTTTTAATATAGTGCTCTTCCAAACAGCTAGCTTTAAAAACCTGCAGTCAGGTGTTCTGAGCATTACAGAACATTATGATTACCCTCTCCTTTCCTTCAAACAAGGTTTTAAATTACCATTAGTCTTAGATGTTTTTCTATAGTGTAAAATTTGTCTGACTTTCACTCTAACTTTGGTTATTAGAAAAGGAATTGAGGTAAAGGCAGGAAGAAGAAAGTAGAAACAGGAGCTGACGTAAAGGTGAGAGGTAGAGACAGGAGCTGAGGTAAAGGCAGGAGGTAGAGACAGGAGCTGAGGTAAAGGCAGGAAGAAGAAAGTAGAGAGAGGAGCTGAGGTAAAGGCTGGAAGCAGGAGGTAGACTCAGGAGCTGAGGTAAAGGCAGGAGATAGACACAGGAGCTGAGCTGAAGGTGAGAGGTAGGAGGTGGACACAGGAGCTGAGGTGAAGGTGAGAGGCAGGAAGTAGAGACAGGAGCTGAGGTAAAGGAAGGCAGTAGAGGTAGAGAACTGTTTTCCTTCTCAGGCAAAGCTATAACCCTTCCTCACTATGGAGCACTTGCTGTATGCTTTTCTCATAATCAGCAGCTTGTGCTGGTTCTTTCCCTCATGGCTCCATCTGCGGCTGGATGCATGCTCAATCCGCTGTCAAATTAATCAATTAACCCCAGAGTAAGAGAGCATGCCCGGTGCTTCGCTGCAATTTCATATCCGCTCAAGCAGAATCTCCTCGTGGAGGGATTGGAAGGTCCCTGTCCTCCTCCCCCCATCATCCTACAAGCTATAAGCCCCCTACTCAGAACCCGAACTTTAAGATGACCAAAACATTGCATCACTCAGCTAAGCTACATTGTGCAAGCTGTGAATACTGTAATTGGGTTTTTTGATTCCAGTAGCCATGGTGAGAACCAAGGGTAATGTTTATTGAACACATCTGTCACGTATGTACCCGTCGTCTGTTTTGCTTTATTGCCTGGGCTCTGCTTAGCTGACCCAGGGTCAGTTGGGACCAATGCCAAATCTAGAGTGGACTTCATATCAGGAGATGTTGGCAGGCACCCAGACCACAGGAACAGCACAGGTGACACAGCCAGTCCCTGCCTACTGTCCAGCCTCTCCAGTGCATTTCAGTCACTATTTTATTATGCTGGCACGTGGTCTCCTGCATGCATTATTCTTACCAGGAAAGGAGCGATGAAGTCTGACATGTTTGATATGAGCTACCTGCATCTGTCATGCAAATCCTCCCAATGACTGCATTTGAAACAGCGACACACCGTCGCCAACCTGTGGAGGGCAACACTTCATTTTTTAATGATATAAAATGACAGAGATGTCATATTCTACATATTTCACTTCCCCATTCTCCCGATGGTGTGTTGGAGCTGTTCATTGGCTCCAGTTTCATTGAAATGTAGGTCATTTTTGTGTTTCCTTCCTCCCATCATATTTAATGAACACCAAGCTAGTCGGCACCCTATGCCCGTGGGGCGTGTCACACAACCAACACAGGACATAAAAGACACACAAACTGCCCCCCACTCCACAACCTTTCTGTTCTTTTTTTTTTTACTTTTACATCACATTTGAGTTGTCGATGCTCCTATCCAAAAAAATAGTGTCACGGGGCGGGTGGCAAAAACACTATGCGTTTGTTAGTGAGAGCTCAATGCCATCAACCACCGAGTCATTAGTTTCCTCAGCAACAACAATTGCTGTTGGCACACACCCCCTCCCCTCTTCCCTCCTGGGCTGCGAAAGGATCGGTCACGTTTTTGATGCATATCTCCATCTTATATTACGGCAAGTGAAATCCAAGGTGAGTAACTCTGCAATTCGTCTGCAGTATAATGACTGTAACGCAAAAATGAAGCGATAACTCAGGTTAGGATAGGCAAGGCAGTGGATTTGTATAACACACTGGAGGGATTCAACTCGTTTTGGAGTGTTTATGTAGGAATAATTAGCCCCTCTGAAAACAGGAAGCCTTGTGCTGCAGTTTTGATCTTATTTCAAGGCTGGAATTTCAATCTGTAATAAATTCCGCAGCCCCACAACGTTTATGTTTCACTGTGAATTATTCACCTTTCTCATGCTGTTGCCTTATCTATCTCCTTGACAGATCCTCAAAAAAATAAAATTGAAAATATTAGCCACCACATTGATCCAAAGTCACTTTAATACAGCTGCAAGTCTTGCTGGACTTGGCTTCTGATTAAATGTGATTATCACACTGGGCCAGCTACCGTAGCAGGCTTGACCTGGCGTCCTTCAGGTTATAAGCCAGGGTTTTTGACTAGTACGCTACCTACCGCCACCTTGTGGACAAAACTCAGGAGGATATCCTCAGGTCCATCCCCACGCCTCCTCAGCCTTCTCCCTTCACATTGACCATCTTTTACTTAACAGACACAATTAAAAAACAGCAAATCAACCCGGCAGTGGCCATCGTGGTGCAGCCGAGGATGCGGTCAGTCGTACGTGATGATATTTAGCGACAGCGTGCTAACAAGATGAAGACGAGAAGAAGGGCAACCCGCACGCGCTGTAGAGACACCGCGCACAGAGCCGAAGCATGCGGGGAACATGAGCACAGATGTCCTTAACTACTTCAATGTTCAAGCTACACACTTTCCTTTGTGAGCAACATGGTTCAAAATAGCAGGCTCATTTCCGCTCTGAGGAGATGACGGCATCCTCCAGCTGATGGCGCTTTTAATGTAAAGAATCATGAACAAAAATATAAAGCAGTCCAGTCACTCTGATTATGGCTTTGGGTCCTTCAGCAAGCCACTGCCCATGCTGACCGCTGTGAAATGAGTCCCTATGTGTTTTGTCTTGCATGCTACACTTCAAGACAAACAAAACTGACAGGTGAAACAAAAATGGAAATAGAGGGGAAAAAAACAAGGAGAACAATCAGACAGGTCTGCTTATTTGTACCCCTTGTATCTTTTTTACCATGTCCCCACACGCACTCCACACAGACTTCTTGTATTGCTGCAAATCTACAACATTCACTCACAGATGCGTCACAGTGTGGCATTACTACAGTTGACGTGCAAGGACAAACCACCCATTAGTCTGCATTAGCACCACTCGCACCTTTAGCTGCTTACATATTTTAGTTTGCTACAGGAATATGCTGCTTTTCACACCCACCTGCCTGGGGTTCACCTAAGTCAGACATGCATAACAGATGCTCACATACATGCAGGGGAATAGCCAATTTCACAAGGACAGGACAGCCATTCCTCTCTTAATCTCGATTAGCAACTTCAATAATGAGCTTCTTCACAATTGTGCTGATAGAGAAGGACTGAAGCCATTATTGTGGTGACCTGTGATTATTCAGTTTCCATTTACCAGTTTGCTGTATCCCTGCAGTAATGAGGAAAGTCTGGATTTGAGTATCACAAATCCCGAAATTACAGCAAAAAGCACAAGTGATAAAATGAAACAAGCTTCCTTACGATTCACCTCTATGACAAATAGAATATAAAGATTTTGATTTGATTCCAAGTACAATACCTTTTAATTTGACTAGCTGTAAAACTTCATTCTTTTGTAATACAATAAAACAATTGTTTAATATGTAATTATATTTTAATATTATAACATATGATCCTAATTAGGATGAATGGTTAGAGGATGAATGGATGGTGTTGTGGGACAGACACAGACCACCAGAGTTGTGGGCACAACTCCCAAAGGGAGTGGCATTTATTTAAATACCAGGGCAGGACAAACACCACATGGATGGCAGGTGATTAAAAAGGGATGTGGAAAGTGAGAGGAATGGAGAGGCTTTCATTTGCCTCGGGTTTCTCCCTAGGGACCACAGGAGTCTATCTATACCCCCGGCAGGTATATAAATCCTGGAGGTTGCAGGTCGATGGCTCCTGTCCTACCTGCATCCTGAGCACAGGCCAAAAAAAATAAAGTAATACAATTCTGCAAAATGGAACTGAACCTGCCCAACGTAAACCTTTATGAGTGACGGGGGTTGGATTATTACCTACACAGTAGATCACAACAAGGTGGTTTGCCACTGTCTCAGCACATGGCGTGGGTGTTTGAGCAAGCAGTTCTGTTAGACAAATGCCACGTGACTCCCCACCATGAGCCACAAAGCCCATGTGCCTTTGAATGTGGAGGAAAAATAATGAAAAAAATTAACAATTGACAATGAATAATGCTGTTGACACTGGAAAGAGCTGTGAGTTTCTCTTGGTCCTGTGAGATGAAGAATTCTGCAAGAAAAATGTTTAATAAGCAAAAAAAACTGCTGTACTTCAAATATGGATTGGAGCAGAGGAAAGAATGTTAATAAAGATTGTCTTTCAGGAACATGTGATTGATCTTAGACAAAAGGCTGAAATGCTCACAATATAGTGAGAGACAGGACTTTGCCTTGGCTATGCTAACAAAGCAATCTCTGTATAATTAAGCAACACACCTCATCTGCTGTCGAAAGCTTGGAAAAGGTGCAAAGACATTAAAAAACACATTGAGAAATTAATGTAAGTTCCCCTTCGAGGTATTCAGGTGCTTCAGATGTAAAGAGTCTACCGCTGAGGGAAAAAAACAACGGAGCAACTTCAGTGTCTGTTTCATCAGCATCGGTTGTAAGGATGCAAAAGAAATGATGTAACCCAAGGGGCTAAGTGATGCTTTGCATATGTGAGCAGCAAACTCCAAAACTGGCTGGATGGTTCATTCCTGGAGTTAACAGGAGGAAGTGGCCAAAGCCAGCATGAGTTTATGATGGTGTCCATTTGTTGGACCAATGAGCGTCTGCCGCACTCAGCAAGACAGATGGGTTTGAGGAAAAGAGGCATCTTCCTCCCCCACATTTCAGAAGAACCGGAGACAGTTAAACTTAATTAATTTCGCCTCCTCCTCTCTTGCAAAAACTTAGGCTGCCGACTTTGCTGCAGGAAGAGAAAATGAACAGTGCTTGAATGGTGCAGGCAGATGCACCGGGAACCTCACTTGCAGAACAGCAGCAATATTCACAAGTGAGGTCACTAAATGACATTGCGAAGACCGGGTCTTCACAACGCTCTACAGCACGACATGCCATCAGAGTGGAGGCCGATTTTGTTAGCACCCTGGAGATGAAATGGGCCAGCAACCCAGAGATTATTTAAAATGATCACTTTGCTCTCAAAATTAAATGAGCAAATCGTGCAGAGCCTGGTGTTGCTCCCTAAGACACATAGAACAAAGCTTCTTTAACTTCTTAATAAAATTAGGTACAGGTCAGCGGAGGCACTTTGTCTTCCCCCTCCCCCGATACATCCACTGGTTTTTCTCTTCCTCGTGTCATACTTGAATTCCTGTATCTGCGTATCCCTTTTGTATGTCAGCATGTGTCCTATGATGGGATGGCATCCTGTCCAGGGTGTCTCCCACGATTTGTCTGTGCTTCCTGGGTTTGTCTTCAGCATCCCCATGACTTTGCCCTGGATAAGTGGTTATGGATGAATGAATGAATGAATGAATGAATGAATTTGCATGCTCTGGGTGCCGCATCATTCTTCCTTGTTAGAGTCTGACACAGCAAGCTCAACGGCAGCCTTATCGAATATCTCAAGCACACCCAGTGTTGTCATTGCCATCCTGCCTATTTCACATTTGTTACTATGGCTCGAGAGTCCAGATGAAAGTACTTTGAGTACTTGAATCTATTCTTTCCACCAACACCGATTCCATTTTCATGCTTTTGTTATTTGTCAGGTGCTCAAACCCACAGTTTACATTGTATGACTTAGAGCATCTGGCTAAACACAGTAAACCGCTGTAAATCGTCTCAGTGCTCCTCAGACCAGTTTCCATTCTGGTGCATTAGCCATTGATTTACCACCGTCCTTTGCTCACCAAGTCATTTTCAATGGATCAGTCTGCTTATCCAGACAAAAAAAAAACATTAATTTCTGTGCTCCTAGGCTCCCACAGATGGCGAGGTTTGGACGATGCAAGGAGAACGCGTTGTCCATGCCTGAGTGTTTCTCTTTGTTTGGTTTTCTACCTTATCTGCCCAATAAAGGCTGAGCTCGTTCATTTCTTTACAACACGCTAAAAGTGTGCCTTACTCTAAAGCAATCCCAACAGTCCTGTAACAGGAGAAAAGCTAATATCATTATGAAGGAGCCGCTGGTGGCTGTAGCGTGAGGCTGCATGCGGGTGAGTATTTCATGTCTCCTGGCTGTCAGAAGCAGGTCCATCCATCACGCCCAAAGAAAAATGGACGCATTTCGAAGCGAGAGTGAAAGGGAGGGAGCATTGGGGAAATTGCCTAAAAAGCAGCAACAGCCCGAGTTGATGAAAATCTCTTGGACCATTACGCCCAGCGTTTCTGTTTTGTGGTACGATCAGGTGCGGACATGGGTCTGTTACCAGAAGGCAACAGGTTTTTGAATTCTTTTTTCCCAGCTGATAGTGTTTTGCCGTCTGGCATGCTCAGAGCAAAATTATACCGGCAAAGCAACCATGGAGACGAGATGTCAAAATTTTCATGATGGGATGCTTTATGGTTTTACACTGTTGCTCTCACAATATCTCCCAAGGTTTTTTTTCACTTGCTAAATTTTGACGGCACGTTTGCAGCACTCCCCGGTAAACCACTGCTGTGGAAACCAAGGGGAGGGCCCAAGTCTGAGATCGTCTCCCTTTCTATTGCATCAGCTTGATCAATTGTGGCCAGTTCCCACCTACCATCTGCCTTTCAATTACCCCTCTCCCAATACATACGTGCATTCCGAAGCTGGGGGGCGGGGTTAGAATAGAAGCACAGAGACGATCCTGAAAGCTTGAGACACATGCCTTACATCATCGCCTGTCCCAGCAGGCATCTGCCATTAACCCTTTCTTTCCCACCACCCCCTGTGAATAAATATCACAAAATATAATACAGCACAGCTGGAGGCATGGATGTTAAGGGCCTGGGATTTATCGCCAGAAGGCAGGAAATTACAGTCTGGGGCTGAGCTTGTGTACCTTGGAGGAAGAGAACTCAGCCGAATTGCTCAAGTTACAGATATGCAACTGGCAAGCAGGCAAATAATTAGAAAAAACGGAAAGATGAGGCTGCAGGGGCAGCGGGCCATCCTACAAGGGGGAGCCAGGTGATGGTGATTTTGAGTGATAATCCAGTTCCCCTGCCCAAGTTCCAGGGGTCTATCTGATTTGTTGCCCCCCCAAAGTTAGGTTCAAAGTCCTGACACCGGCCCCCAGAACCGGTGAAGTGCGGTGTCTGTTTTGATTTCGACTCTTGCTTCCATCCTGCCCAAACAGCACCTTTATGTCCTTCCGTCCTTACGTGTTCATGTTGTGGTGGATCGGAAACATCCTCCCTGTTGTTTTTCACTCTTAAACCAGTAGTTGTGTCATGTGATGCTATCCCAAGAACACGTAGCAGGTGTGTGTGTGGAGTTTGCGTATTCTTCCTGTGCCTTGTGGAATTCCTCTGGGTACTCCAGTTTCCTCCCTCAGCCCAAAGGCATGTGTTGCAGGCCAAATTGTCCATAGAGAGTGACTGTACCCTATGATGGGTTGGCCCATGTGTTCCCTGCCTGGGATAGGCTTCAGGACCCCCCACAACCCAGAATAGGATTACGCAATTTAGAAAATGGATGGATGGAAAATTACACAGAACTTGATTGAATCACCCCAGGGAATTTTCTGTTGGCCAGCAGTATTACACAAACTAAATACATCCACTATAACAGACCACCACAGCAATACATAGCTAATAAGTATATAATAATGTTTCCAACGATCTAACAAAAGTCAAAAACTGCAACTCTACTTGCAATCTTGCATAAGAATAAATGAAAAGTCCTAAGACAAATTACAAATGTTTGCATTTTGCCATTTTAAAATTGACTATTAAGTCTGACTTTGAAATAACTTGGAACTAAAATGGAACAGAAAACAGACTGCAGTACAATTTTAGTGTTTTTTCAGTGGAAAATTTTAAGTATCACTTCAGCAAAGACGCCTCAAGAATTTCTGCATATTTTCAGTAGGATAGTAAACCTAGATCCCTATGGGAAATTAAAAAGCTATATAAATGTAGAAAAGTACACACAACATTTTGAAGGAATGCAAATAATTGGACGAGTGTAAATAAATAATTGGATGAGTGTAAATAAATAATTGGACGAGTGTAAATAATTTGAATGTGGTGAACACATAATGCTTACTTCAGCAACTTATTCATGGCCAATGTCTCTGCAACTTTTTTTAAAACGCCAGTTATCTGAAACAGCTATTAACCAAACAGCTCGCTGATCCGACAGAAAAAAAACCTACATTTTTCACAGCTGCAACTGTTATATACTAAACAGATTATATGGCGTGTTTTTTTATATTTCAAAAAAGTGGACAGGTGGGTTTATTGTACATGAACATAATAGATTCTACACTCTAGGTCAAATAAGGGTCCTTTAGGTTAGTCAAGGGCTTTTGGGGGTTAATTAATTACATCACAGGAGATAAAGGTCAGGCTGTCAGATACCTCATAATCCAGGTCATCTAGAAGGTTCTCACTGTGCCAGCTATTTTGCCAGAGTGGTAAAAGCACACCAGCTCTCTTGTATGTCAGGGATCTTTCATCGCCCTCAGCAAGTTTTCCCTCAGCCATACAGTACTGCCAACTTCCTCAGCCCGGTTTGTGTCAAGACCTGCGTGGAGAGACTGCCAAAGAGAGGGCTCCAAATGGCATGGCAATAGTACATGAGGTGCCTCAAGAGGTAAACACAAAAGCTTTTGGAGATTCCTGTGTCGTGAGCAGAAGGAATAACAGCAGCGGGGGTGGGGGGGGTGGAGTGTGTGTGTTGTTTACATTCTCCGCTGCCACCCCTGTGCCCTGGAAACAGCGAGCTTACAGTATCTTTTAATTCAGTTAAATTCTCTTTCCTTTTACATCCCGGTTTTGTTGGTTCATCATAGTTATGTCAGCCAAAAAGTGATTAAAATGGCTTATCAGATTTATCAGAATCTAATTACAATCTGGGTGCTGAAATAATCACCTAAATTGCACGAACACAACTGAAAAGACCCAAATTTCATCAGAATTCATCACATGCTTTGGTGCCTCCTTGGCTTAATTAATAGGAATAGATAAACCTGATAGGCTTTCATGTTTAGAAGATAAACATTTCCTCTCTCTGATTTCCATCCATCATCTTCAGAACTGCTCCTGGTAACGGGGTAACGGTCACATGCTCTCACTTATTTGCAATTTGTATTCACCACGGATGCTACAACACTTCATCTGTGTTTTTTGGCTACACTGAAATCAGTAACACATGTTATTACATATATGTGTTAATATTATGGATTATTCAGACTTTTAATGAGATTCCATAGGATAGTTGAACAGCACATAAGGTAGGGGAGATGCGGATAGGATGCCAGTCCATCACACATGCACTCACACTTCATAGGCAATTTAGAGGCAGTAGTTCACCTAACTGCATGTCCTTGGACTTTGCAAAGAAACCAGAGTACCTCCACGACACCCACATGACACGTCAAGAACATGCAAACTCCACACACGGAGTAGAGCTGGGGTTCAAGACCCAACCCTATAGATGTGTGAGGCAAGAGAGCCACACACTTCATTCTTTCCTTGTTTGTTTTCCGACCGTGATTTTTGGAACAAGAGAAGACATCAATAATAATGCAAGCAAAAGAGAGAAAGTATGAGGAAAATATTGCAGCAACTGACTTGGACATGACTAGGACTAATTTACCCTCTCACCCCAAAAGCAGCAGCCTTACCTGTGTCACCAACAGGTCAAACATAAACCCTTATCTCACCTGTGACACTAACACTGAGCAGTCTGTAGCTAGATTGACCTCTCACACCAAAGGCAGTGACCGAAACCGCATCACCAAAAAGCCAAGGTGTCTTAGGGAGGCTTAGTGGAATGGATAACAAGATATCACTGATTTTAGTGTCTCTTCATTTGCCAGTTTAGCCAGCACTGGCAAAGCAAGTTTCCAATGGCACAAATTCAGGGCACTGGTGCCACGATATGTTGGAAGGGAGTGATATATTCTTGACATTTCACTCTTAAAGGCTCCGTTGTGTTAAGATCATAATAACATTGCTGCTTATTTTGAATAGCCTACAATAGTTTGGTGCACTGACTCATACATCATACATCATGTAGAATGTAATGTTTCCTTTCAGGAAAACCCTTTTGTGCATATTTAAATATATTCATAGTGCTTTGTGATCCACACAAAGGCTATCCATCCCTTATTTTCTTGACTTCATTATTTTTCATTGCAGTTTAACCCATTGTGGTGATGCCGTGATAGCTATTCTGAATGACTAATAGCCTAATAGATGTTATCTATCCACATTCCTAGCCAACAGCTCCACTGTATACAAAATCCTTCACACTCATAGGTTAGAGAAGAGAAGATACTGTATTTAATGCATTTCTGTCCTACAGTGTTCTCAATTTAAAATTATATAACTGATTATATAACTACTATACTAATTCAACAGTCTTAAATCCACATCCACTTTTCCATTTGCTTATCTTGGCCTGGGTCACAGGGGGGCCTGGAGCTTATCCCAGGCAGCATAGGGCATCCCACAGGGGTGCACCCATATAGATACTATGAGTAATTTAGAGATGACAATTAGCCTAACTGAATGTATTTTGTCTGCAGGAGGGACCTGGCAACACAGAGAGAATATGCAAATTCCAGAGGCAGGATTCAAACCTCTGTCTCTGGAAATGAGAGGATTGAGTGCCATCAAACTGATTTTATTCCTACTTTTATTCTTGAATTATGATAGCAAATCTGCTGTGGTAACCAGGAAAGGAATTTTTTAATGCATGCATTTGTGCAAATGTGTTTCATAGGTGCAGAACTTGAAGAGCCAAATGGGGAGGAATGATTCAAGACTTTTGACACAGTTCATCCTGCTTAAATACAGCACACAAAGTATTTAATCATC
This sequence comes from Gymnarchus niloticus, assembly GCA_009936485.2. Taxonomy (NCBI): domain Eukaryota; kingdom Metazoa; phylum Chordata; class Actinopteri; order Osteoglossiformes; family Gymnarchidae; genus Gymnarchus; species Gymnarchus niloticus. The sequence continues at coordinate 17,152 of JAACJT020007554.1, read as the reverse complement.
TAGTGAGTTCCCCAAAGATCTCTGACCTACATTTAAAGCAAAGTCAATTGCTTCTTGCCAGTCATGCATATCGTTCCGCCTAAACATTGTTCAGAGTTGGTTTCATTTTTGGGTTCTGACATAATGACAAACTGATCACAAAAACGACATGGCATGCACATAATAATGCAATTGTCTGCAAGCTACAGTATATGTGCACATATCTGAGGCGCTGTGCAGAGACAATAAAATGTCCGGTACGTCATGTGATTTTGCTTTCTGCATTTGCTGCAGGAAATGCTGCGACTGGCTCGTTCATTCAATTACGAAAACTTCATTTGCTGTGGTCTCTGAGAACATACATAAAATGCAGATATCCAAGCCATCATCTAGCACACTTTTTGTGTGGTATTGAGAAGGAGTTCCATAGTTGTTAGCCCATGGGAATTCCAGATGAAGCTTCATCAACCAGAGATAATTCTGTGCAGGAGCAGTTCAACACGTTTGATTGGGAAGAATGTGCAAACCACCAGCAAATGCTGAAAACGCTTCTACAGTTACTACAGTTATAGAACGTGATTGGTCTGCCCCCTTTTCTCATACAGGCCCACCCACTTTCCCCATAAATCACTCTTATTGGCCAGTGTCACGTAAGAATCTTGAGGTACCAGTCTGAGGGACGCTAAAGGTCATTGAAGACGTGGGCCTATGTAGGGCCAGGCACTGTTCCAAGCTAGATCGGAGATGTACACTCACTGGCCACTTCATTAGGTAGACCTGTTCAACTATTTGTTAAAACAAGTGTCTAATCAACTAATTATGTGGCAGAAACTCAATGCATTTAGGTATATAGACATAGTCAAGAGGATCTACTGAAGTTAAAAAGTTTAAACCAAGCACCAGGATGGGGAATAAAGGTGATTCAAGTGACTTTGAACGTGGCATGGCTGTTGGTGCCAGGCAGGCTGGCTTGTCTATTTCAGAAACTGATGATCTACTGGGATTTTCATGTACAACCATCTCTCAGGTTTACAAAGAATGGTCTGAAAAAGAAAAAACATCCAGTAAGTGGTAGTTCTTAGTGCAAACATGTGTTGTTGATGGCAGAAGTCAGAGAAGAATGGCCAGACTGGTTCGAGCTGATAGAAAGGCAGCAGTAACTCACATGACCGCTTGGTACAACCATGGTATGCAGTAGAGCCTCTGTGAATGTACACAACATAGAATCTTGAAGCAGATGGGCAACAGTAACAGAAGACCACACCAGGTGCCACTCCTGTCAGTTAAGAACAGTGGCCACAGGCTCATCAAAATTGGACCATGGAAAATTGGAAAAGCGTTGCCTGGTCTGATGAGTCTCAATGCCTTCTGTGACATTCAGATGGTAGGGTCAAAATTGGGCATAAGCACCATGAAAGCATGGATCCATCCTGCCTTGTATGAACAATTCAGGCTGGTGGTTATGGTGTGGGAAATGTTTTCTTGGCGCAGTTTGGGTCCCTTAGTACCAACTGAGCATTGTTTAAATTCCACAACCTTCCTGAGAATTGTTGCTGACCATGTCCATCTCTTTATGACTACAGTGTACCCATCTACTAATGGCTACTTCCAGCAGGATAGCGTGTCATGTCACAAAGGTCAAATTATCTCAGATTGGTTTCTTGAACATGAAAATGAGTTCACTGTACTCAAATTGCCTCCACAGTCACCAGAACTCAATCCAATAGAGCACCTTTGAGATGTGGTGGAACAGGATATTCACTTCATGAAGGTGCAGTCGACAAATCTGCAGCAACAGTGTGATGCTATCATGTCAATATGGGCCAAAATTTCTGAGGAATGTTTCAAACACTTTTTTGAATCTATGCCATGAAGAATTAAGGCAGTTCTGAAGGACAAAGGGAAACCCAGAAAGGTGTACCTAATGAAGCGGCCAATGAGTGTACAATGTATGAGATTGCCATCCATCCAGGGCCCCAGGGCAGGAAGTCTGCTCTTAAAACCAAGGTATCTGAAGGCTAACAGACAAAGCCGTCAGTGGGCAGTATAACTCACAGGAGGAGGTTTTCAACAGATAGCAAGCAACAAAGCAGGCGTGAGACACTCGCAGTTGCTGACCCAGCTTCTGTGCCTGGCTGCCATCGGGCAAGAAGTCTCTAAACATCTGTCAAAATCACAAAGAGCCCTCCGGTGACTGTCGGCGGAGGGAGAATAAACACAAAAAAGCGACTCGCGGCAGAATGTGACCGCCATGGAAGCCCCATTACGGTGATGGCTTCATCAGCTTGGCAAAGCTGCCCAAATGCATCCCACAGTCTGGAGATGCAGTGTTTTTCAAGAGATCCGAGGAAGCTGCTCCATTGTCCTTTATCCCCACAGTGTTCCATTGAAATGTTTTGTGGCACTCAGTTTGATTGGGCAGCATTGTGATTTGCATTACCTTCTCCCCTGTAGTTTTTTTCCTGTTTTTTTTTTGGCACACTTGACTGTCAGTTGCTTTCACATTACAGCTGAAGCTTTAATTATGTCATTAGCAATAATCAAAATCACATTCTGTAATGCAGCTGATAAAATATTGTATTTGCAATGCTACGCAATTTTTACATACTTTTTACTATTCAAGTGGACATTTCCCAGAGAATGTGCTATGAAAATCTCACTTGACCTCTGATCCTAATTCCCATCATGTGAGAGTCAAAATGAGCTTTCAGCAATTTTCAGTATATACAGTACACTTCCTGTTCATTTGAAGCATGGTTTTAACAATATGAAATGACCAGTGCAGTCCATATGTATTCAGTAAGATGAATGGTTAGGTTGAAGGTCTATATATAGTCACATGCTTCACTTCCTCTTCGGCGTGAATGTCTTACGCCATTCTGCCTAGCACTTGGACCTGAAATTGCTACATCGCTATTCAACTTGCCCATCACCTGCTGCATGAAAGGTCAGCTTTTCTTGACTTGATTAAGTCCCAGAGAAAGGTCAGTTTGACATACAGATAAAGGTCTCCTGAGCGTTTGTCAAGTGGACAGAGAAAGAGCAATAAGAAAAAATTGCCATGTTTGACAGGTGGTTTAACCGAAAATCATTTTAAGTTACTGGCCACTACTAACGAGCAGTTTTTGAATGGCTGGCCAGCAGGTGGTATCAATGTTAATTAACAAGAGATGTGAGCATTGGTTTACCGTCAGTATGAAACTTAATTCAGCTTCTTCAGTGAAATTTCAAACCACCTCAAACAGTCAAAATTGTCTTCTGGGATCAGGTGGTGTTAGCAACTGTAGGACACAGGAGCAAATATAACTGAGAGCAGCTAGGAGCGGTGATGGTCTGATTGTGAGATCAACGATGACAAAGGCTCTACGATTGTCCCCTTATGGTTGATTTGACTGAAAGAGGACTGTGGTTTTAACTGTCATATCCTTAAACTATTGTAAGCCCCCTTCTCACTGATAACATGCTTTGTCCTCTGCTGACACCAATATACCTTTAAGACAATATTTCTCAGGCTGCCTGCTAATGAGGCTAAACACAGCCTGAGATGGTCCATGGGCTCTTGGTTCAGGACCTCTATCTTGGAAACAGAAATGGTCGTCTTCTAACGTCACCTCATTGCAAAGCATGTCACATGTGATTTAAAGCCCCATCCTCTGTGTCTCGCTTGTCTGCCAATACAAATATGCGGAAGATAAATCACCCCCCCGATTCACCGACACAGTCCACAATGCTAAAAAGCACTGTTTTGATTCACTGAGCATGATGAAGAAAGCATAAACCGTATCCACGTCGTTACATAGATGACTGTGAAGATGGTTAAAGCCTCTGCAGACAGAAAGGATATTTTAGAACTAAGGTAACTCAGCTTCCAGATTAATCAAACATCTCTGCTATAAATGAGGTGACTGAAAATGGGGTGTATCAATTATGAATAAGGTGTAGCCTCTTTCAGACACTAAGGCTGGAATCCCCCAGTTCTGGTGAGCAATTTTTGCCATGGCTGGGAAATGAGACAGCAGCCCAGTCAAAGACACCGTTGGGGATGTTATGGATGGAGGCAGAAAAGAAGAGGCACTTTCTTGTTTTTGGAGCATGCAGGAAGGTGGTTCATTCCAACAAAACAGCAAGGGGAAGGAACTCCTTTGGAGAAGAATAGGCAGAACCCGATAAAGGAAGGGACCCATTATGTACATCCACAAATATGAGACAGTCTGGGGGAGAGTGGCACCCCACCCTCCCGTCACCATAGAAACGTGTAGTCAGATCGCGTGGCCTAAAACTGCCAACAGGGGAGATATCTTTGGTTTGATTTAGTTGCTTCTGCTCAATGCTCATTGGTTTCTCTTCTGCCAGATGAAGACCTGGAAGGGCCAGGTGGTGGTTAATATCCAGCTGTCTCCCATTTAATTTGCATCCGGACAACATTTCACACACCCAGTCGCACGTAGCATTGCCTGATTGCCTACGTGCACCATGAGCCATAGTCCTTTCTCCTCGTAGATGTCAGCCTCTGTCCTCTCCGATTTTTAATTTCACGGGTTTAATCAGACTACTATGGATAGACTTTGTCAATTGGCAGCATAATTATTAGTGATATTGTTTATTTTTGGCTGGCAATGGACATTTATTCAACAAAACAACATACAAACACAGAGATAAACATCTGCTTGGAGACAGCAATGGCTAGCACCAAAAACCATCAGACATCTTGTTTTTCTGTAATTAAGGGGATTAGATTCACTTGCTTGATCTTGTAGAAAACCCCAATTTGCTTTGAAATTGAATTCTAGCCCGTGTCGTTGTTTTATTCAATTTCACGGTGCAGTTTGTATTCATTAGAGGGGATCAGTGAATGCTGTGGAATGGAGAGTGGCATGGCAGGCGACACAGAGATGAGAGAGGCCAGAAGAGGAAGCGAGCTGGCTGGACAGTGGGATAGGAAAGTCAGCTCGCCTCAGAGCCGAAGACCTCCTGCAACCCAGGCATCGGACATACGCAGATGTAAAACAGGTGCAAATATACAGATGTTAGTGATGGAAAAAATGAGGCTTCAGTACCCGTGGTGGGTCAGTATCTTGAACTGCCAATAAAAATGGAGCTTCACTAATGAGCACTAAACTAGAAATCAAAGCAAATCTTGCATGGTCATCCTTCTAGAAACAAACAAGGAAAAAATCTGCTCGCATTGGCATTTTCAAGTATTTTTGCATAAAATAAAAGAAGAAAAACAAATAGATTTATTGGTCAGTTTATTACTTACACCTGTTGTAAATGCAAAGAACTTGTCCCTCCAAACAGCAAATTGCGTGAGTAAATCCATACAGCGCACAGACAAGGTCAGAAGGCTCACTTACAATTTGACTAAGCATTGCAATGGCTAAAATGTTTGATGTTACTGATTTTGGACTTGGTGTGATTGTTGGAGCCAGATGTGGTGGTTCCGCATCTAAGAAGCAGCCACCCTCTGCAATTTTCACACACAAAAGCTAATAAGAAGGCCACAAGTGCAAAAATAACAACTCATTTGGGCCACTGAGCATAGGCACCGAAATACCACTCTTATGTTTTGCAGGGCTTACGACAGCTGAATGGTGAACAGAGAATGTTCATTGTTGCAGTCGATGAGAGCGAGGCCACGTTGGTAAGATTTTTTAGGGACTGATCGAGTTATTGTTTGGGAATCTGCATGTAAGGCTCGATCTTGGCATGAAATGCCCCTCAGTGGGGGGGGGTTTGACTGGAAAGAGAGCACTGCTTTATTGGTAGCTGGTCGAAATGTCACTAACCAGTGAAGCTTCAGAACTGAGTACGATCATGTTCCAGCTTTGAAACCTCTGGACTCAGGGATATCTTCCCTGTGAATAAAGTTAAACATAGATGCACAGTTAAAAGTAAACAGTGGGGAAGCGAAGGAGGGCCCCCGCATCCTGGGTATACGGCACCCCACTGTGACTCTAGGCAGAAGGCAAAGAGACTTGCTGCGCAGCTCAGTGTTCATAACAACAGAGGCATCCTCACACATGTGAGCTGCTTCCTTCGGTGAATTGGGAAAGGGAAAAGAGGCTCTTCATCATGATCAACTGGGATGATAGCTCCCCGGCACCCACTACAGGAGGGCTGGTATATAACATTGAGGCCTGTTAGAAGTTGCTGATTGATCCTCATTAGACAAGTAAGCGCACTTTATCTAAAGACTAGAATAATGAGCGATTTTACACAGTTACTCATTCCTGCTGGCAGATATTTACAGCAGCAGTTTAGGTTATGATCCTCGCCATAAGGCATGAAGGCTTTTTTCCTATTACACCACCCGCTAGCCCATAATGAATGGCAACACATCGTGAGGAAGCTCTGTCACACTTCCCTTTCTAAGATCTGCTGTATTTGCCCTGCAGTCATGACGCCAAGCACGAGTTTACTAAGCACAAGTTAACTAAGTCATCAAAGCGTTTACAAAAGTGCAAATTGGGGGGGGGGGTGCTTTGTTGGGGCCGCAGACTGCTGGCTGAGAATAGGAATGCACTTACAGATGGTTAGGTGTTGCTGCAAAGACAGGAGCGATGAGGGGACGGGGGGGTGATTGTGTCTGACCTCATTATTCTTCTCTTTAACACGCTTGGGAAAGGGCAGCAAAAATGTCACACGAAATGCAAATGAGGTAAAGCTGAGAAGACGTTCGCTTTCCTTCATGTGGTTCCTCCTCCTAAGAGCCCTGCAGATTCTTAACGAAATGCAGGAGGGGAGAAAGTGAGCACATTTTATTCCCACTGTATTCCAAAAAACAGCCGGGATGGTAGGCTCACAGCATACAATCTGGCAATCTCTGCAAGCCTGGGAAAGAACATCACTGAAAGGCTGAAGAAAGGAAAATCATTAGAGTAATTAAATTGTACTTTTGTTGGAGTTCTGTTCTGTTTTACAGAGAGCAGAAGGTTTTTGAGATGTTATTGAGAAGTTTTAATTCAAACTATGCTTATAAATGCCTGGAAAATCACCATGTATAAAGTAATGGGGTAGTTGGTATCTAGGGAGTTCAGAGTAGCATAAAGTTTAAGTACACCCTCTAAGTACTTCCGAATTCTGACAAATGGTCTACAGTTTTCATAAATTAGTACATTTTGATTGGATGCTGGGAGAACCTTCCCACTCTTAACCTTAATTAATTAGAGACCCGGAGAGAATTGGAACAGGAAGTATTGGCGTCTGCCTCATAGTTTTCTTTTCTTTAATTTAGAGAAAATCTATTTAGTCACCATCATATTTGCTCCGTGCACCTCTGGAGTGAAATAGTCGATAAATGAGACTGGGTAGCGATGACTCATCATATCACATGACTTTCTTTAGTAGTCGAGATGAAGAAGAAGCCCACCAATGGAGCAATACTACCACAGTACCATGGTACATTTAGTTCCAGATGTGGGCATTGGTCAGTACAAAACTCAACTAATGAAGCATCTCCAGGAGGAGAACATCAATCACAGAACATTAAATTCACACAGGCCATGGGAAACACTCAAAGACAACAAAAGGTTTGAGCATGGGGGTTATGAAATGACGATGGTGCAGTGCTGACTGCTGAGCTACCCGGATGACTCCGTTACTCTGTACAGTAACAACCTTTCTAATAACTGGTGTAGCATGGTTCATATAATCTCCAGACATCCAACCGAAGAAATGCGAGGATTTGTTTCCATACTGTATACAGCCGTTAAAGATGTCGAGATGTGCAGGCCTTGTGTCTGTTTCATTTTCCCTCTTCTTTTTATATCTAGGGATATTTGAAGAAAACAAACCCAAATTATTTAAATTTGACTCAGCGACGTATGAAGAGAAGCTGCAATTATGGGAGCAGTTTGACTCTCCACTCTCTACTGAAGCACCCCCCAGACAAACGAATCAGCATTCCCACCCCTTTGGGGGGGGGGGGGGGGGCATCCCTGGGCAAGCCGAGAGAGGCTCAGCGTAAACAACGGGGTCGAGGATGTCAGACGCCCCCACGGGCGGTGGAGTCGTTCTGCTGGAACATGACGCCTAAGGATTAATGAACTACCCAGGCGGGGTGCGAAGCAATTAACCCACATCGAAGCACGCATCTGTGCGCGTGTTTGTCTGGGGGCCAGATCCCAGGCTGGGACAGGGCATGAATGTCCACAGGGTTCAATCAGATACCATCTCAAGCTTGTGTGTCGTGTTCCTCAGCTGCCATCTTGAACTTCTGAGGGACTTCCTCTAGTGTCCATCAGAACCCAGCGGTAAGTCATGTCCAACGTCCACCACAATCTGATGCCCTAGAGCGGTGTGGTGACCCAGTGGTTAGCACTGCAACATCAGCCCCTGGTGACTTTGGTGTCCCCTGCTCTGTGCCCTGTGCTTCATGGGATACTCTATGCAGGATCACTGCAAGCCTGTACTGGGTAAGAAATGCTTATAGAAATGGATGGATGATGTTAGGATCATACTATGTAACAAAATTTTTACTTTTTCTTGTTCCTGGGCAGAAAGAGTTATTTCCCAATTGCTTATGCCTAAAGTAAATGGAAAAGACCTATTTTCTCTTCAAACTTTGCATTTGTGACCTGTGTAATTGGGGGCTGATACATGAGAGTGAATTACATTACATGTCATTATCCAGGTCACAAAAGCAAAGATTGGAGGGAATAACGGCCATTTTCTATACTTTTACAACATAAGCAATTAAGAAATAACACACACTATCCTGGAACAAAATTTCTGTAACATAGTGTTATCTTGAAATTGGGGCAACAGACTCTGACTGAAGAAAAACTGTATTTTTCAAGAGTTTTTACCATTTTAAAGTGCTCATTAAAACAGGTAGTCCAAACTACCACCAAATTTTGAAAAAGTTGCAGCCCACTGTTCAGCAAAGTGCGACCAAAGCAGGACAGGACTGGAGGCTGCCAGCTTTCAAATTCATCTGACAATCATCCTCCACTCCTGGCAAGGGGAATGTGTGTGGAGCCTCTGCGGGGATAAAAAGCGACATCGGCAGCCCTCTCAGGACGATGCAGGGCTCCCTCGCTCGCGGTAAGCTCCTTGGGCTCTGCCAGCTCTCTCCCTTTATCCTCGCTGTGGGCCTGCATCACACCGAGTCATCGTGGGGATTTCAACGAGCCTCCTTCTGCACCTCTGATCTTCCATTTTCTTTAGATGAAACATTCATGAGAGGGGTGTTTAGACAACTTGGAGAGACAGGACTCAAGTCTGTCAAAAAATGGTGAAGGCTCCCTCAGTCCAACTTTTCTACTTCTTGTGCATTTGTGGATAAGGAATTAAAAAGTAGAGTGATTTGTTAAGGTTAATTGTTTGTTCAGTACTATAGGCTAATTTCCATGTCAAGTGGAAATAAGCTTGTTCCACTTTATAGATAAACGAGGGTTCCCAGAACGTTCAGCAATAGAAACGTGATATTGAAAAATTTCACAGAATATATACGTAAGAATAAAGTAGTAAGAAGATATAAGATTTGGGTAAGTCAAAATGGCAAATTGAACCAGAGGGTATGGAGATGAGGGAGAGGGTTTGGGTCAACACTTTCAGGAGGGGTAACACAGAAATCAAAGGGGCCATTATAATTAAGAGAAAGAAACCTGAATTTGCAGGAGTCAGGATGGTGTCAGGATCACCAAGGGCAAGGACAGGAAGCAGCAGTTTGTAGTGTTAACATAAAAGGACAGGTGGAGAGTGTTAGCTCAAGCAACCACAGTCATCCGACTCCCCCAGACTAAATCCCTGCCTTTCTACCTCGGAACTGGAGCACATGCTATTAGCTTCCTGAGAGTCAAGACTCAGGAATGGCTTCACTGGGGTGTTCTGTACCGTACTTCTGCAGGGACAGCTGGCTTCAAGCACTCTTATTGGTCATAGTCCCTTCCAGGGAGGGGTTGGAGGTAAACTGGTATGGCCCTAGCACAAAGCTCCACATCACTGTGCAATGGTGTTGTGGCTATCCAGGATGTGCAGGCCCAGAACCGCTTTTGAAAAGATGAACTTTGTAAATCCTTTCTGCCCTCTCCTGCACTCATTAAAGACTCACTAGCAGGGGTCTCAGTGGGATGCTGCAGCCATCCAAACAAACGGCTCTCCTGTGCGGCCTTTGGTTTGTTTGACTAAGATACAAATTTCATAATTTCTACCTCACCTACCTTGGTCTGGGAGGGTGGAGGATGAGGGTGTGCAGTGGAGGTTGGAGGGTTTCTTCTGTACTTCAGCAACATAGCAGTCTGTAGAAAACAACATTTAAATCATATAAAAGTCAACATACCCCTGTGTGACTGCACATTTATTTTGGTTGACTTGTGACTCAATGGCTCACTTGCCTCCAGCTCCTATCTGTTGAACTCCATGTGCCCAATTTGCCTGGAAGTGAGGAACTGAAGACCCAGCATATGTCTTCTCCCTCATTATAACAATATTTTAGTGGTGTTTTCAGTCATCTTTCATCAGCATCCTTTATATTGCCAAGATCCATCATTTTTTTCCAGCAGGTCTCTGCTACATGAAACTACTTGCCAGAAATGAGGAGTATTTTGAATTGACCAATCAGGAATGCGCAAAACAGGGTCATTTGACACTGAAATGTCCATTGTTGCTTAGCAACCCCCCAAAAATCAACACAGATGGGGAGTTGGTCACAAAAGGGAAATCGGTATTTCATGGTTCGATTCTGTTCTTTCCCTCGCCTTTTATCAGTGCTGCCTTATCCAACCCTCCATCAGAATGAGATTTCACAATCACAATGTATATTTCGGAACTGGTGTGGTCAAGTCACTGTGCTCAATGCATTCCCAAAATACTATTTCTGCAGAGTTTCTGCTCTGTGTTTTGCTTGAGGCTGTGTATTCTCCTTCTTGAAGCTTCTTAGGTCACCGGTGACATCCTTAGTCTAAGACAGACTGCAAATGCAGCATGGAGAGCCCATTCAGACCTGTAAACTTCATGCCACAGTAGCTGGCCCATCTTACCATGTAATACCATCAGTAATGCCATTAAACACAGACTACCAAATCTGCACTGAGATTCTCACAGAAAAGGGCTTATTAACTGAGTGCCAATTAGTGCTGATCCTCTTGAAACCAGTTCTACAACTGATCATCTCTGTTTGTCCAAGTTCAGACAAACTAGCCTTTGCTTTTTGCAAATGCAAGTTGTCAGCTGAATCCTGTCCCCCAAAAGCCAGATGAATCATTAATGAGAAACTGTAGCAAATGTCTTCAATGCCTGGGAGACCTGCAAAATCCCCTTCATAATTGAGCAAAAGTATTGTCCAAAGGAATGTCTGTATTGTTGAATTCAATGTCAAAGTTCCTTCCGAGGGCTAAGCCAATTTCTGAGGCTTCTCTCCACACATACAACAAGAAGCAAACAAGAGTTATTCAGTACCCTCTGTACCTTGAGAGGGACCTGTGAAGGTCTCTTCGATTATCTACCACTGTCACCAAAATAAGCATAGAGCTACACGAGCAGGATTACTCACAGAAGAAATATATCCTAATGCCTCCCCTACCCGGAAAGCAGCAACCTTGAGCCAAGTTCAGTTTTTGTGAGTAAACAAAAATATACATATATGTGGGGCCTAATCTGTGTCAAAGCCAAGTACAAATGATCACAACGCAAGCAAAACCTTCAGCTGACACAGGCTAGACAAAAAAGGTGCAATGAAACAGAAACAGAATCCATGATGTGCTTTATCAAAAATGCTGTGAATACAAAGGTAGGACTACAGCAAAGACAAGGCTAAGGACCTTTAACAGGGTTCTCCCATGATGCATTGCACGTGACAGAGAGCAATGCTGTTTCCTTTGGGCTTTACATGGTCAGAAATTTAAGGGAGAATCTCATGCACCCATCCTTACAAATGCAACCACTGATGATGGCAAGCGTGTATATGTACACAGACAGAAAGCATGTCATTCATTTTGTAAAGAGCCATTTTGAAACAGAAAAAAAAAAACAGGAAGATGGTACAGTAACAGAAAATGTTGATCTGTTTTCATTACAAGAACTGCTCTTTTAAGCTCATTGGAAGAGATTTGCATGCAGTGAGGACCGATGTATATGCATTTATGCATAGACACACACAAGCCTATTTGTTTTGGCATGTACCCCAAAGCTGGAAGCTTCCATGTTGTAAAGATGAAGGTCAATCCATTTCACCATTCCACCTTTCAGACTGTGTCCAGAATTTTGCATTGCAGAACAGCATCCACTCATTAGAATGACATACTCCACAGAGCAGAAGGAAAGACAGGCAGAGGCACTGCAAAGTGGTCACTCTCACTGCTTTGATTTTTCACCTGTCCTCTGAAGACAGCCAAGAGACCGTGGTACAGAATAAGTGATTACACAGGCAATTGCAGGGCAATCTCCCCAGGCCACACAATCACTTCTGTGATGGGATCACGGACACTGGTGAGTCTGAATCAAAGACAACAGCTACTGTAAATGCGAATGGAAACTAGGATAGGCATGGAGATGGGGGGGCTACTCAGGACAACTATTTTATTGGACTTTAATAAAGCATTATCAGAAAGACACCCTGACTCAGGTCTAGAATGGTTCTATGTGGGAGGAGAAACACACCAAATAAGACAGATTTCATCAGGTCCAAGGATCTAAAGGGCTTATTTAAAACCACCAAAGGCCCTCTGACCTTTTCTTGCCTGTTCCCAAAGGATTCCCAGGGGAAAATTCTCAGGGAATTCAATGGAATGATGAAATGTGATGAAATTCTTTGCAATGACATACAGAGATGTGTTATGGTCACTGCAAGGTCTCTCTATTTCTATATATACCCAAAATCCCACACCCTGAAGTCAACACCTGGTGACCTAAGGCAAAGAGACAGTGACCCAACAAAAAAACTAGCATGACTCAAGGGAAACTCAAGCTGATCCAAGATACTGTAACCCCCATGTAATCTAAGATAAACACCATGAAAAACAAACCAAGCCCACCAATAATCATCTTGTGACCCAGAAGAGAGAATGTGCCCACAACTGTGATACTCCAGAAGTAGTGCCATGACGAAAAAATTTTCTGGATCAGGGGGTGGAAGGCGGTGATGAGAAAATTGTCCTAATGGGGTGGGGTGGTGATGATATTTGATTCCGGAGCTTGGTTTGTGCACAGTATTACTTCTGGATTGGCGTCCAGTAGTTGAGTTTACAAATTGATTCTGAGATTTCCCTGTGGGTGCTCGACCATCTCCATGGGTGCTGAGCCCCAGATCACTTGCTGAATCAGCGCTTATGCTGCAACCCACAGCCAAATAAAAGTAACCTAAGGGATGCACCATGTGAGTCAAAGCAAGACTTACAGCAAGATAAGGACCCAAAACATACCTCCAAGCTACAGTATGTCAGAACTACCTTAGAAGAAAAGAAGATGGTAGACTTCAAATCACAGAATGGCCAGCACAGTCTCCAGACTTAAACCCCGTCAAGCTGGTTTGAAATGAACTGGACTGAAGGGTGAAAGAAAAGCAGCCCACATTTGTGGGAACTTCTGCAACAGTGTTGAGCTTTCTGAATAATATTTGATAACCACAGTAGAAAGATTGCTACGAGCCTGTTCTCCTGTTATATCTTTAAAAAGATACATTTTTGATGAGTTCAAAATTTTGGTAAAATTTTGTTCAACAAAGCAATTTCATGATTTTCTTTTTTGTCGCCAATTGTTTATTTGTTCTATGCTGTAATTTCTGAGTATACTGAGATGATACACTGTGTGAATGTTAATAAAAAGTTGAAAAATGTATGACACAAAATAGAAGCATAAATAAAAATATGTGCTTGATGAAGAGGTCAGACTGGACTGGAAGCAACTTAAGCAAAATACTGGTGTCATTTTGTGCTGTGTCTGGACAGAAAATTGCTCTCTAGGCATACATTTTTTGCAAATAAGCAGCTTTCTTTTGCTATACTGGTATTAAACCAAACTGACACAGCCAAGGTTCTGATGCACTTTCAAGGTTTTCAGAGGGTCTCTACTGAAATTTTCACTCGATCGAGCACTTCAGCATGGCTCAATCAAGAGTGACTTCCTTCAGTCAGACATTGTCAATGAAGAGTCAAATCTTGAGTCATCAAAGTCATAATTAACTTCCAAGCAATAAACGACTTTTTCAAACAAGCCTTTAACAAGTTGTCGTAATTCACTTTGTTCCAACACAAGGTCTTGATGTTTTTCGCTTGAGCTTGTTATTGTAACCTTGTCAGAATTATGTGATTATAACTGACTTGTATTTTAAAAATCTTCACTAAAGACACAACTCCCTAGACAAGCCCCAGGGTTTGAATATTTTTATCTTGTACCAACATTTATTTGATGTATTAATAGATAGCTTTTTATTTAGAATGGAAATTGGATTTGCCGGTAAAACTTAGCAGATTGATGGAGAAATAGCTCAAAGATTAAATTATTCACTCTTTTTAAGGCCAGGTTTTCTACATTCAAATTCTGCTGTCCATTAGTCCTCTTTCCAGTTTGGTGCTAACATTTGTCTTTTCACCCGGCACTTCGACCCCATTACAAACATTTCCATTTGCCATTCGTAATGCACACCTTCAAAACCAGCTTCAAGTCGCATGGTATATGTTGAAAACACCAGAGGCCAAAACGTTCTTCCCTTTCTTACCCATGTCAAGAGTCATCAGTACTGTAACTGGCATGCCACTCAGCAGGAATTTGACCATATTTCCACAAAACTATGAATTACGTGACCAGGTGATTAGCCTACCACGCTAAAGACCCCCAGTCCCCGGTCAAAGAACCAGCTAAATTCTTCGGTAGACTCAAGCGTGTGATGTGATTGCTGAAGCTGTGTCACAGATGCTCAGTGAACTTCTCTAAACATCATTAGCTGAAAGCAGTAACTTCAGCTGATTTGTAGACATCACTGTGTACCCTCAATAACTTTAACGTCTGCCCTCCTCTCCACTGTTCCCTGATTAGGTCTCTGCATTATGTTCAGTGACTTCTGGAGGTTAGAGGTAATGGCGCAGGCCAAGACTATTGTCATGAAATATGAAAACAGTGAAAAGATATTATGATTAAAAATAAAAATAAGAATGACTGTTTGCAAAAGAATGAAAATAACCCCAGAACTGATACCCAGGTACCCCGGCTGATTCCCCGCGTGGCCGACATTTCTAAATTACCGCGCTTCTGCTACCGAGAGTTTCTCGTGCGCCAAGTTTAACTTCGACCACATACCATAAGTCCGGAATTCTTTACGTAAGCAGAATACCATGGCGTCTGTCGTTTGTGTGGAGTGTAACATGTTTAGTTATTCTTCTCCTGTCGTTACCGGTACGTTTATTTGGGAGAAGTGTAGGCTAGTCGCTAGACTGACGAAGAAGATTGAAGAGTTAGAGGGACGTATCCGGACGTTACGTGAGATTCAGCAAAGCGAGAGCTTCTTAGATTCAGTGTTAGCGGCTCCGGATACGTCCATGGCAGGTAGCTTGTCTCCCCCAGCTCCGGCATTACAGCCTTCACAGCAAGGCGAATGGGTGACGACTCGGCGGCGTACTCCCAAACCATCATCAGCACCATTCGCCCGTTTTCGTTTCCAACAGCTTCTCCGCCCTCAGTGAAGCACCCACTGAGTCTCCCGTTAAAAAAGCTCTGGTAATTGGCGACTCTATTTTACGAAACGGGAATATAGCGACGCCTACGACCATAGTCAATTGTATTCCGGGGGCCAGGGCGACCTACATCACTGCAAATTTAAAAGTGCTAAACAGTAGTAAATGTAGGTTCTCTCATATAGTTGTTCACGTCGGCACTCATGATGTCCGGTTGAGGCAATCGGAGATCAGGAAGATGAATTTCATAGAGGTGTGTACGCTTGCGAAGCAGATGTCCACGTCAGTAATGTGTTCTGGCCCCATTCCCGCTAGACGCGGCGATGAAATCTACGGCAGATTATCATCGCTGGCTGTCGGAATGGTGCCCAGTAAATGATGTGGGTTTTACAAACTGGCGGACTTTTTTGGGCAAGCCTGGACTTTTGAAGAGAGATGGAATTCACCCTACGTGGCCAGGAGCCACTCTCTTGTCGAAAAGCATAGCTGATAGTCTTAATGGAAATCTTGACTAACCAGAGCTAAGTCCAGGCTGCAGACTCGGCTTAACCAACCATCTGCTAGCTGCTTAGAGTTGTCACCGAAGGTTCGTAATATTGAGACTGTGTCTGTTTCCCGCAGTTTTAATCGTAGAAAGCTACTCCACAGCAACGTATACTTTAATAACCTGATAAATATCAATTTAGAACCATTGTCACAAAGTACCTGTGAGGTAAGGCTAAAGTTGGGGCTCTGGAATGTGAGGTCTTTGACCCCAAAGGCACTCCTTATAAACGATATCATAACCGAATCAAGTCTTGGTATGCTCTGCTTGACGGAAACTTGGCTTAAACAAGATGATTACGTGGTGCTAAATGAGTCTGCCCCTCCTGGGTACACCTACAAACACAGGCCTCGTCCTAATCAGCGAGGTGGTGGTGTTGCTGCTGCTATATTTAAGTCTAGTCTCTCTTTCTGAGAAGTTGTTACAAATTTAGCTCATTTGAAATCCTGGTCCTTAATGTCAACTCATGTGCTTGTAACTCACCACTGTCACTTACCCTTGTTGTCATTTATAGACCTCCTGGGCCATATAGCAGTTTTATCCAAGAGTTTTCTGACTTCCTGTCTGATCTAGTTGTTACTACTGATAAAGCGGTAATTGTTGGGGATTTTAATATCCACATGGAAAATGACTCTGATTCTTGCAGTATGGGTTTCGCCTCTCTGCTTGAATCTGTTGATGTTGTCCAGAATGTTATAGGCCCTACTTACTCAGATAACCACACTTTAGACTTGATTCTCAGCCTTGGTATTCCTGTGGAGTATGTGTGTATCCTCCCTCTAAATCCTGCAGTCACAGATCACACTCTACTAACATTTGAAGTACTACTGGGATCTGCTATTCTGCCTGTCTCCAAAGCGAGTGTTGGTCGCCATATTACTCCTTCAACTGCAGCTGCTATTGTTAACAGGTTTCCCCTGACATTCTCCCAGATTGGTAAGCCTACAAATGAATTTGAGCTTGAACAAGTATCAATAAACATTGATCACTCACTTTGCAGCAGTCTTGACTTGGTTGCTCC
>JAACJT020007336.1:29347-49303 GCA_009936485.2 Gymnarchus niloticus | reverse complement strand
AGAACCGAGGTGGAGCCAGACGACACTGTCAGTGTTAGAGAAACTGGGAATAGCAGGAGAACCGAGGTGGAGCCAGATGACACTGTCCGTGTTAGAAAAACCTGGAGCGTGGATCACCCAGATGCTCATATTTCTTATACACAAATGCAAACACTATTCTTAGAATCATGTTGTTTACGTGAGTAAATTGTGAAACAAGTGCGGTTCATCAGCGATTAACATTACTAATTGCCTTAAGAAACGTTAGATTGAAAAGCAATTTGTGTCTCAGCAAGTATCAGTTGTTGCAAGATTATCTAGCTTGCAAGTAAAGTCTTGGATGGATGACAATACTGCCAGCGTTCAGCCCCCGAACGAAGAGTGCCATCACAACGTGTGTGTGTGTGTGTGCCATTACGATGCATATCCAGGTAGAAAGTTAATTAACTCAAAGCTTAAGCTAATTATGATAACACAGTGCTAGCAGCCAAGCTCTTCCAGTCAGACAGCTGTACAGAATGGCATTTGCTCACCGTGGGTCTCTTTCTGAACATACGGCACGTTCTGGTGCCGTCAGTGCAACAACAAACAGCTGGGAACCATTAACTAAAGACAACGTGCAGAAAATCAGCCATTCCGATGGCTCCGTGTCAAAAAGCCCCATCACGCGCCGTATAAAACCATACTAAAGGAGTGACAGGAATTCAGAGGCACAAATAAACCGCCTGTATCTGAAGACAACTGAGGCTGCCAAATAGTTAGCGCCAAAATCGTCGTGTCACGCTGAACAGACACTCGCATTTGAGATAAAGCGGGGTTTATGCACAAAAGACCCAACCATTTTGAAAGATATTGAATTTCTGAAGAATTTTACTACTTAAATATTTGAAGGTTTGCATTTGAATACTGTGCCCTCTACAATTACTCAGGCCTTTGGTAAATAAATGCAAAATGGTCAGTGAAAAAACATCGTTATCGTTTATCCTCTTGACCTTTCATTCACAATATTTTTTTAAATTCAACCATTAACTGAAATTTAATTATTGAAAGTTTACAACTAATTAAAGTATCTTTCTCAAAAACACGAGTGCCATAAGTATCGTCACCCCTTAATTTCCGTCGATACACAGTTGTTCCCCTGACTTCTACAACACTGTTGTTCATATTTGTATTAATTAATTTGTCCAGCCTGCTGCCGGCCAGAAGAGGATGGGCTTCCCCCTTGAGTCTGGTTCCTCTCGAGGTTTCTTCCTCCTGCGGGAGTTTTTCCCTGCCACTGTAGCCTCTGGCTTACTGTCTGGGGACCCGGGGCCAGGTACTATGTAAAGTGCTTCATGACAGTGCTTCTTGTTAAAGGTGTTATATAAATAAAACTGAATTTAATGAAATTGCCACATCATTATTGAGCTTTTGGGTCTTTCCCATTGTGATGGTCTGTGCATCACCTCATATTTCTGACCACTTTGATGTCCCTAATCAGTCCGATAAACTTGAAAACAGAAAATATGACTGGAACCAGACACGCAGATCTTGTTGGTATGATTTTCTACAGGAGCCAAAAAGTCTGGCATACATATACAGTATCTGAGAAAACTGAATGGAAAAAGCAGTGATCATAAAACATTTATCTTCAATTAATGGCTAAATTTTTATTAAATTTTTTGAATAAAAAGAGAGCATAAACAAAGATGATTTATCACAGACCATTTCGCTTTCATTTACCAAGGGGGCCAATAATTGTGGAGGCCACTGCATGTCTTAATAACACACACACACACACACACACACACACACACACACACACACACACACACACACACACACACACACACACACACAACACAGACAAATCAGCAAGACTTCTCGCAAAAGGCTCATTAGAGGATATTAAGTCTCCACCTGCTAGAGGAGACGGCCTCATGGGGACAAACTGTTCAGACAGAGGTGACAGGACACCAGGCTGCCACGGCAAAATCGATTCACACGCTTCTGCAGTTCTGACGCTTGGTAACCACGCACGTCTCAGGGTACGACATCTGTGCCAACTGTCCCCAGTACTCAGGTACTCCCCTCCAGAAGCAGAGCCTTTCCTTTCTGGAAGGTACCTCCAAGGCCATCCTGAGACTCAGCAACATCCATAACTGCTAAGATCCAACAAGAAGCACAAAAAGATGATCATTTGACTTTCAAATACTATAAACCATATCAGATACTGTATATGGCATATTCCTATCGATTTATTTTCCAAACATGACATCTTAAACACGAGACATGAAGAGAATCTATATTTAAAAGACCACACTGCTCTTTCACAATCGACATCTTAGTTTATGAGGTAACATATGAGGCGTGATTTGATATATGAAAGCTAATGAATTAGACAGAAATGATCTTAAATGAATACAGAGACTCAACAACCCTGCTTACATCAGCCTTTCTGAAAAGGTCAAATAGCTAAAATCTGAAAATAAAAGACTGACTGCACTGTAATTATCTGTGTTAACAGTCCGCCTTAATGACGTCTGCCAATATTTTCCAAGAATTAAATTGCTACTCTAATCCCAAAATGTTGTGGCTCATTAGGGGCTTTCTGATTGCGCTGCTCTAATTTACATATTAGTTAATCAAAATACACAGTCTGTCATGTGACTTATATTTGTACAGTTTAGTGTTAATCTCGTGGCCCTGTTGGTAAAGTAGTGTTCTGACCGACCCGCTCATGCTAATAGGTCCATGTTTGCTGAAGAGGTGCAAACCGCAAATGACTGAAAACTAATTTAGGCTTTCAAGCTGTTACACACAGGAAAGATCACGTGTCCTCCATTATGAGGCCAGTGATGACTTCCTCTGTGTGAAGGGCCAATCTGCAAGTCTTAACCCTAAAATGGCCAAAACCACATTTCTTCTAAATATGACGGTTGTGCCGAGGCTTGATTTCACCTTAACGAATCTAGGCATGCCAAATGGAAGTAATTAGGAGCTAACCCACAGCAGCCCCATGGTGACAAGGTGCTCTGCCGAAAGCCACCCAGGTTCTGAGACTGTCCTGGCAGTTACATTCCTTTCCTTATTGGCACAACGTCTTCCGGTGGAAATACAATTTCAAGACGCGTGTTCCAGGCTGAAAGTGCACCGACGGCTTGGAATCCCAGAAGGTGTCACCAATGAGAGACCATCGTGAAGCACAGGCAATCGAGAACACGTCCACATCTCAGATGCTACTGGCAGAGTACAGTATGGAACCTCAGAGAACAGCAAAAAGAACCTGCTGATTTGTTCTTAACCTGCGATGCTGTCTGCCACAGCAATGCAGTCTGCCTTCCAAACACAGCATTTTTCCAAATCCGCAATTCAAGACACCCAACGTCGTCTCACATCCCCTGAACATTTTACATCACGTTCAGACCTTGCCAGTAATATTTCAGCCAGATGCCTGTTTCAGCAAATCATTTAACAACAATATCAGTGCCGCCAACGCACCCAAACCAGCGTTCAAAGAGGAGCACACGACACAGATCATGCCCACGTTACGGCCTCCTAATTGGCGTGACGGCCACTGAAAAGCACACATACTTTAGCAGCTTGACGTGTAAATTGGTTTTCAATGACGGTGGGGGGGAACAGAACAAAATTGGGTCATCAATCATTGTAAGAAATGGTTTTTATACACTGTTTACTGAAGATGCTACTAGCCCCTGGCTAAATCTGACTAGCAACATCATGTGTTGTAGAAGCAATATGAACACAGCCATTATTTGTGATGAATGGAGATCCTGGACGAGACGATCCGATAATATTGCCATAACACCGCTGCTGAAACCTATGAGTTTAGATGTCAGATTTTCTCACATGCTATTTATATCTGAAGCAGTCTTAGTTCCTCATTTTCCTATAAATTTGATAAAAAGGAAATTATACACGATTAAGTGAATTTACACAACTAAGAGACTCACGCAACGTAAACAGAAATAACTAATTTACTCTGTTGTACAAAAAGCAAATGGAGCATCACACTAGAGAGCTAACAGTAAGCAGGCCATCGCAGACCTAATCCTCAGTATGCGTAGCCCTTACAGTCCATTTAAATATCAATCAGATTGCAAGCAATAATTACAAAAATTCAGCCAAAATACAGTAATAAACTGCTTTTAAATCAAGGTATCACAAGTGTCATTGCCAGGCTTTTTCAAAACATTTTCGTCATCATTCTGCCTGTCAACTCAGGGCGTCACAGTCTGAAAACTGAAACCCAGAGAGCTTTCGGGGTTGGAAAGGCACACTGACGGGTCGGTGCCTTTTAAAAACTCTTATTTGACTGGTGTGAAGTAAAGTCTGTTTATGAAGAGCAGTCTTGTGATTGCGAAACTCTTCTGTGTGACGGCACTGGGGTACTGGCCTCTGAATGAAGAGCTGCCTGTCACACCTGATGTCTTCAACCAAAGTTGTTACTGTTCATTAGACAAGTCTTAGCCAGTCATAACTATTCACCTGGTGAATAGCATGGAGACAGAGCAGGTCTGCTACCCTCCACTGGAGAAACAAGAATGGAACCTTCTCTGTCTCTCATATGCTATAGGTGTTAAGGACTGATGGGTAACAGAACACATACCAAGACAAAGATGGCGGAGGCCATTTTAACGTAGGCTGGCAGTGAAGTCAGACGATTTGCTGCTATCAAAATGAAGGTTGCTAAACTATCACCAATACACCAGACCCCTCATTATTCTACTAATTAGACCTTACAGACCCTCCCACTCACCTCTCAGCAAGGGTCTCCTCAGCTTGGATGCTGAGATTATGGACTCCAGCTCCACAGCCACTGACTTCTATCTTCCCCAGGGGGCTCAGCAGCGTCATCCTCGTCAGTGTGCATGGGTTCGGGCTCTTCATCTGAAGAAGACGACGTTGTGATGAGAGCAGGCACTGCAGATTCCATCAACGTACCGATCGCCAGGCTGAGGAAACATAACCCACGGTGGGATGGTCCACATCTCGCTGACGCTGAGCAGAGGTAACAAACGAGGAACAGGGAACACCAGGGTAGCCACAACAAAAGCGGCTTTAGGAAAACCTGCCCTTTGCACCATGCGGTAAGTCACCACAGGCCCAATCATCCCGAAGGTCCGGAATCACAGACCCATAAAGGCGCCTCTTGTCCAGTACGTTCCAATGCTCCCCAGAAACGCTTCTTTTAGTCATTTTGACAAAACCCTCATATCTCATAACATCACAGAACATTTTTTAATTAAAAAAAAGCAGAGAGGAGAAGCTTCAGGTGTCCGAGTCCATCCCCAAATTTGCTGTTCTATTCCTGGCACAACTACGATAATGTAAGAACTTTTACAGCGATTCTTACTCTAGTCACTGAAGAAGAAGTGGGATGTTTCACTGCTGACGCCCAATCAGCTACAAGGGAAACGTTTACCTCTGAAAAGGATAAAGGAACTGACGAGACACCATCCAGCAGAGGCTTCTGAGTGCAAAGCCTGTTCTCCTAAGTGGATGAAGAACTTATTAAGCCAGATGTAATAAAAGCATCCTGTTCACCTGTCAGATCATGTCTGTGTCATCCAGGACCTCCACAGGATTTAAAAGTATTCACCAGTAAAGAAAGAGGCAGCAGATAAATGATTAAAAATCTCATGCATGCAATAGCCATGCATGACCCCATGACAGATTTGTCCATGCAATTTCCATTACGATGTGTCTGATCAATACTGAGAAGTTTTGGTGGACGGACACTAAAAACCATCATTTCGTCATTTCGGGGAGGGACATTCTGGATGTTTCTGTAAAATTGACTCTGTTCCACTGGGTGTAAACCCCCAGGAGATTCAGCCTTTCAGCTCCTGGTAGTAACAGTAACCCAAACCCCACTGAGACTCACCAAAATCCAAAGGTGACAGTACTAAAAACCAACATTTTCCCCCAGGAGACATCAACCAAGAAGTACTTTTTAATAATATTTTAAAAGTTGGCAAAAAATGACATCTGACATTTAAAAGATAGATATTTAGATAGGAGTTTAGATAAAAGAGGTTATCAAACAGAAAGCTAAAGTCAACATCACAAAAAAAGATTACCCCAATATAAATACTAAAGGTAGTGAATCACTGACCGGAGTAGATATGAAGAAGCTGGATTTGGTTCTTCTGAAGAACCACAGCACAATCACGTCAGTCACAGCTGAGAGGAAAACATTACTGAGATTCCACCTTGGCCCTGAAGTGAACGATTCAGAGCATATGCAGAATGACGTCAAACTGCTGCCTGACAACACAGAGGCCCCGGGGACATGTGACCAAGAGCAGCCCGAAAGATACTGAAACGCCCGGCAGCTTTGGTCTATAAGCATTTAAACACCAAGGCTGTGTATCATAAACTACCATACTCTATTTACACAAAGAGTAACAAGCCAAACATATTTAAAACATTAAAAGACTACCAGTGTTCAAGGCTAACAGCTCCGAAAGTGGAGTTTTGCAGCCTTTGGAAATTCAGAGCCATTTGTCAGTGTAAAGGTTATTCCTGTCCTCAGCCAATATTAGCAGTGCTTTAAGTCTTAACTCTAAAAATGTTAGTACAGCCCCTTCCCCCACATGCAAAACTGTATGACTAAAGAACGTATTTTAAATAGGGCTTAAATAGCCAAACAACATAATCACATCTTTCCTACAGGGAATAGTTGGCAGCTGCTTGGGGACTCAAGTCTTTTAATGGGAAGACAGAGAAACACACAGAATGACTGATAAGGATGAAACACTATGTCACAGGCCTCTAAAGTCAAACTTCCCAGCACCTAAAGACTTGTAATCTCAATTAAAAAGAGGTGTTACGCAAGCCATTCCAGAAAAAAGAAGTGGCTAAGTCTTCATACAATCACATTACGGCAATAAATACTAAAATCAAGTCAACTTCACTTTCCCAGAGCTACTTGATGCAGCAGGATGAAGGGCTCACTTTACACGAAGCGACGTGTGACCTGCATCAGTGAGGTGTCCCAGAAGACGCAGAGAGTCCGATCGAGTGAGTGTCAGCAGAAAGGGAGAGTTTTTCCATGGGAGGGAAGTGTGTCACAAGGTTTTAAAAACCAACAGCTCACCGTGACACATGATGTCACTTAACGTGCAAAGTCAGTGCTTCTCAGTAACCGTCTGTGAGTACCGTGATGGGTAGAGTGCTATATACACTGTACAGGTCCGAACTGAATAAGTCCGTGCCTCATTTCAGGTACTTGAAAACAGGTACTCCACATGACGAGGATGCGGCCACCCACCGAGTGTACAATAGTGAGATGGTGACATTTTATAGTGACATTTTTCATATTAAGCACTGTTCCTTCAAAAACTCAATCCCACAGCGTGATTCGTTTATGAAACAAAGGTTGAGATCATAGCAGAGCGACAACGCAAAGTTAAACCACTGTGCGATTTGGAGAGACCCCAAACAGCTAAAAATAAAACACAAAAACATAGGACTGAAGCCGAGGAATCTTGCTGTGTACTGTCATCCCACATGCCCCTGAAAGCTCTCTGAGTAACTAGCCAAGTACTGTCATTAAATTACTGTTAAAACATGAAGCTAATCAGCAATTAGCTAACATATGAGTGAGGACTGTCACATACAGTGTTCACGGCCTCTGTAATTGGTAAGATTACAGATAAGTGTTCTTCAGTAAATCACTGATTAAAAAAAACATTCCATCAAAGCTTAGTGTAAGTTTTCCCTTCAGAAATCAGACGGTGCCTTCATTCTTGGGACGTTTCATAAAGGTGATACCTAAAGGTGATATAATCATTTACCAAAGGTCGAAAAGCAACCGCCCCAGGAAATCTAAGAATAGACCTTCTTGACATTTATCTCCATTCTGGAGAGATGGATAGGTCACTGAAGGAAGTCTGCAGCACGAGAGAACATCCATCTTACCATCTCTCCAATAATAACAGCCAGATACATCCAGGAAGCTCACAGCTACCACACGCCTGGAGTCATTTGTCTTGGGTCTTTATGAGAATAAATTCTCGGCTAAACTCGCTGTTTTCTTCTGCAGGTGTGGATCCCAAGGTTGAAGTGCATCTAAACAAACTAAACAAGGTCAAAAGATTTAAAATGCATCCACTTTAAAGTTTAAACATAGACACTCGACTACATTGATGTGTATGTTATACAATTTTTTTGAAGTTATATGCAGGCATTCTGCAAAGCCATCAAATGCTCCTGTAAAGGTCATGAGTGCTCTGTCAGCACAGGTAAAGGCCTGTAAGGCAGCCCGTTTAAAGTATCTGCTGTTCTGAACAAGTGTGGGATTGCAAGGCTCTGGTGTAGCCATCCAGAGAGCTGCAGTGCTGTCAAGCCTCAGTACTCTGGGTGAGATGCTAGGCGTCTATCAGTCCGTACGAGGCTCACTGGACAGCTTGGCGCGATGGAGGCTGAGCTCAGGAGGGTGGACCACCTTCCTCCAGTGCTGTCAAGCCTCAGTACTCTGGGTGAGATGCTAGGCGTCTATCAGTCCGTACGAGGCTCACTGGACAGCTTGGCGCGATGGAGGCTGAGCTCAGGAGGGTGGACCACCTTCCTCCAGCCCAACATTTACGTAGCAAGCCAAACAGAAAGCGTCAGAACGTGGAACTTAAACAGCACCGTCTCCCTCCAGTAACCATATATGCAGGAGACGTGTTAGGTCTGTTAAAGTTTAACTCGCTATGCAGTTGTACGGTTGTGTTTTTCTTTCATTTAAAGGTCCAACGCCTACCGCTTACTCGCAGACTTCGCCGCTTGTCACACTTCCGGCTTCCCGTCGTCCAATCAGAGGCGAGATCGCGAACACGTGACATCCGGCCGACGCAGACCTGAGATCGGGCGCGAGACTCCACCGTCCGGTCGCCGAAATTCGCAAAAAAATGTAAAGGCCCAATACAGCTTACAGTGTTAACTGACAACCAGACACGAGTAAACAAATAAATAAATACACAACACAGAACAAATTCGTAGCCCTTTGTGTGGACAAAAGCAGTTATATAACTTGATAATGGAAGAAAACAGCATAATTACTGGAAGAAAATTTGTAAATCAGAGTCTCTAGGTAATATGCTAATTTGCTCAGAGGTATGAGACTTTTTCACACTATAATTTATTGACCCAGTGCAAGATCCTTGGGTATGTTTGTAAAACATTTTGTATGAACAGAGGTTTTCCTGTAACGTGATGTGATCCAAAGGTTCTGCCTGGTTTGCTCTACTGCTGGAAAGTGGGTCTTTTCTATAAATACAAGTGGCTCTTTGAATTCTAAATAAATTCATTCAAAGCTGCTTCTTAAAGACTTTTAAACAGTCCCCATGTCCAAATATATCGATGGTGAAGTGAACTGATAAAGCTGGTGAGACAGCAAATACAACCCTCAACAGAGCCAGGTAGCTCAAAACTTGGCATTTGTTTTTCATCATGGACGTAAATGTCACAAGGAGCAGACGAGCCAGAAGCTCTGCTCACTTCACTTCCATTTGCATTCATTACCCCTCATTCTAGGTGTTTGACTCAAACAGTCACTTATTTGCCTCCTGGTGTCATTGATGTAAACAGTAGAGACATGAAAAAGACCTCAGCCCTAACAAGTTAGAGATTGCTTTTCTTTTTTATTAGGCACAGAAACTGTGGCATTCTTCACAGTTCTATTAATACCATTTTTAATAAACATGTTTCAATAAGAAAAAAAATACTCATGTAAATGCCGTTTTCATCACTAACTTTGGGTTTAAGCTTGTATATTCCACATTGTATCTGGCAGATTTTTTAGCCTCAGACAATGCCTGCTTTTCAAGGATAAAGATATTTACAATATGCCTTTAAGAATGTCCAAGGCTTCATGTGGTTTGTACTTGAAATTTCAATGTTTTAAACAAATTCCAATAAAATTTACATCCTGCTTAGTTTTACCATTTAAACATGAAGACTGAAAGGTTGTTAGGACATTAAAAAAATAGAAATTAAGCCCTAAAAGACGGTACAGTTAAATTGCCTGCAGTCTTTGTTACAAATGTGAGTAATTTCCCATGAACCCCCACAGCCATGTTCATTAACCTGCAGCATGAGTGGGCAAAGACTCAGCAGCTATTAATATGCATGGCCTTGCTAATGAGGCTGAACGGCCCCCCAATGGTGAGCCACGCTGAGCCAACGCCCCTCCCCCAAAAATGCACTCCTCGCTGTGGGGCTGTGGATGGGGGTTCCCTGTGATTTCATCTCTGTGGGACTAAGCTTAAAAAGCATAGATATGATGTACGTTTCAGAACACATTTCAGCTGGGATGGTGGTGTGTTTACTGTTTGGCGACTGACCTGCCAATACCATCATGCTGTTTAGGAAACGAGACTCAGCTAGCCTACTACATAAATCCCAGTTAATATTTGGTTAACTCCTGCCAATCATCCCGCTGCAGTCTTGTGATTTTGAGAGGAATGTTCAGCCTCTCCAGTACATCCTGCTTGTCCAAAGGCATCAGCATTTAAACTATAAAGGTTAACATCACTTTCATATGTAGAAATGGAGAGCAACTTCTT
The DNA here is from genome assembly GCA_009936485.2 of Gymnarchus niloticus. NCBI lineage: Eukaryota > Metazoa > Chordata > Actinopteri > Osteoglossiformes > Gymnarchidae > Gymnarchus > Gymnarchus niloticus. The sequence goes on along the minus strand of JAACJT020007336.1, from coordinate 38,768 downwards.
CTTGGATTGTCTCCTTCATCCTCTAACGTGGATGAAAAGTGGCACAGATATAGCAAACCCCATGTGAATACTGAGGACTCGTACTGGGAGAGAGAGAACTAAGTCCCACCTCCACGCTATAAAGCCAATCTAAGATTGGATGATCACTTAATCAGGTATTGTGTTCCTCTCAATGACACAAGAACATCGGGAAGGGCACTAAGTGTCTGAAGAAGAATTCTGAAACCTTCACATTTGTATCAGTATCACGAGAGAAGAACAGAACGAGAAGAGGTGAAACAGCACGTGGATTGAGCAGAGGGGCACTCAGCCACTCAACAGATAACAAAATGCACATTCCCAGCACTGGACAACCTGGTCACCCAGTTTTCCTAAAGTATGAAAACACACCAAGGGATGGGAGAGAAGTGGTGTCAGCAAGACTTTAAAAGGTGACCTTGGCCCGGTGGGTCAAAGCATAATGAAAACCTTGCAACGTGTTAGAAAAAATTTCAGGTATGATCACCTAAAAAACAGCCTGAAAGGAAAATGTCAGCTAAGTACTCATTTTTACTCTAAAAAAGGACCTCTGAAGCAAACATTTCCTGTTCTCTTTTACTTGAAGTGGACTGAAAATCTTTTCTGGGAGATGGTAAGTCAGAGCTGTGTGATTGGCACTGGGACTGGCGGTATTTCTCAAGCCAAGCTGGAAAAACACTGTAAAGGAGACTGGGGTGGACATGGTTCAGGGGCCTGAGACAGTTAAGCAGAATCTTCAGGACTGGGAATGATGAATTTCACAAATGACAACTTTGAATATACCTTTCCACATAAATGTGTTCCGTATGATTGGAACCTGCATTGCCTATGACTGATAAATCTACCTGTCCTGTGGGTGTCCTCAGTCCGCACATTATGCTAAGCTTTTTGGAAACGAATGGCTGGCCCACTGAGGGCTTTTGAAGTCCTCTAGGATTCCCGCACCATCTGGTCAGGCTGTTAGCCTGCCCCAGATAGTACAGCTTGCCAGCAGTCCCCGTTTGTACAATATGGACATTTCCTTAATGAACTGCTAACTGTCCACTCTTTTAATTGATGTGAAATCTTCAGCATTCATTTCTGACCTTTCCACAAGGAATGAATTTCATTCCTCATTTTACAGCAGCTAAAATAAATTTTTCATGCAATCCATGCTTTTTTAACAATGCAAATATGATGATAATGCCAATACACCTGGTCCTGTACTCACATGATCTACATGGCGTTGTACTTACATGACCTGTATTTACATAATGGCCCACCTGGGCATGTCCTGAGATACCTGTATTTACATAATGGGTGTGTCCTGAGATACCTGTATTTCTGTGTTTCAGCTGTTAACATCATGCTTGTCTTGTCTTCATTGGGATACAGACTTTTACTGAATGTTCTTCTCAAAGTTTTATTGAACTTTCCACAACATGACTCAATCTCGTACTGGAGCTTCATCAAAACTGAGACTCGGGCTCGTACTGAAGCTTCATCAAAACTGAGACTCAGGCTCATACTGAAGCTTCATCAAAACTGAGTCTCAGTCTCGTACTGATGCTTCATCAAAGCTGAGACTCGGGCTCGTACTGATGCTTCATCAAAACTGAGACTCGGGCTCGTACTGAAGCTTCATCAAAACTGAGTCTCAGTCTCGTACTGAAGCTTCATCAAAACTGAGACTCAGGCTCGTACTGAAGCTTTATCAAAACTGTGATGGCACATAACCTGTAACTGGTAACATACTCATTACTACAGTTGTTGGCATACATGGATTTGTTCCAGGCATATTAGAAAGTAGACAAATAGGAATATCCTAGTTCAACAACAGCACAAGTTAATCTTCTGTCTCATTCATGATCATTTCTTATCCTGCTGAATGTATGGTATGTTCAATTAATGGGGTCATTTACTTTACTTTGTAAACAAAACAAACCCATGAGTTTGATCTTTAACTGCCTCGATGGTCCTTGATAGAATAAAGCATCCGGCCATTTAAAAAGGCAATAAAACACTGCAGGGTGATGGCGGCCTTCTATAAACTTGGTTATGATTTTGAGTGCTGAGGTATCCCAGGGCCAGGAAGATATTTCCTGATTGTTTTTTTTCCCTTGTCTTTAGGTTATAAAGATCAAAATTAACTTTAACTGAAAGCGTTTAGTTGTAAGGTGTGAGAAATGCTTACATTTTGAATATCAAAGTTGTACAAAGTACCCAGAGTCTCCTTTGGGTTTGCAAGTCCATTTATATTCTCTCTGGTTCTGGTACTCAAGTTACAGTAATTTTTTCCTTCAGGAAGTTCTTCTGCTGTACTTTTTGAGCCACTCCATCCATCGGAATGAAGGTACATCCCCTTCACAAAGCCAGCTGGTGCTAAACGTTACGTTTTGCCCATGCTAATCCATGGTTCTTCATAACTTCTATACATCCCTCCAAGGTTGTTTATAATCCATCTCTCTCTCAAAAGTTCTTCATGACCTATATTCATTTCTCTGAGGCTGTTCATAACCTCAATATGCCACTTTAAAATTCTTTATAACCTCTATACTCACTTCACACACATATTTTGTAAATATTGCTGCATAGTGTTTGATGTTCTCTCTCCTTCAGTTACACAACTGATATTTAACTCCTCATTCCTGATTCTGACATTCCATCTCAGTTTATTCCTAATATCAGGGATATCTGTAGTTTAAACAGGCTGAACTATTACATGTTTTGACTGATTTAGGGATCTTTCCACCCACCACACACTGTGTAGGCTAATAATTAGATTGCAATTTTTTCATAGCACTTGAAATGACTTCAGAGAAATGAGCGATCAGCTCAGGGTTAGGGCTGTTATCGCAGGGTTGACTAACACGGATTAATTTTCATCATGCTTCTAGAAATTAACAAGAAAAAGAATGTCCAAAGTTTACAATGAAGGCAATGTTCAAAGGACACATTTCTAATTCAGGATAAGCCACACACACTGAACTTTTGGAGAAACCATTAAAAAAAATAATTGTATAAAATAATTGTATTTTGTTTCAGTGATCATGAAATTGATATTGGTATTCATGATATTGTGAGAAAGTTCTGCTGTATATATTAGCAATTTTTTTTTTCCAAAAATAGGCTTAATTCTAAATGTGACCCTCACCCTTGACACTGCAAGATCTCCATAATCAATCAATCGATCCATCCATCAATCAATCAATCCATCAATCAATCAATCCATCAATCAATCAATCAATCAATCAATCAATCAATCAATCAATCAATCAATCAATCAATCAAACGATCGATCGATCGATCAATCAATCAATCAAACAATCAGTCAATCGACCGACCGACCGACCGATCGATCGATCAATCAATCAATCAATCAATCAATTTATAAAGCACATTTAAAAGCGACACATGATTGCACCAAAGTGCTGTACAGTACAATAAATAATAAACAAGATGAACACAGAGGATAAGACTACACAGACAGATCAGCATCAGGGTGCTATAAAAGCCTGAGAGTAAGAATGCGTCTTTAAGCAAGATTTTTAAAAGGGGCCAAACCACAGCGTGTTTGAAAGAAGAGGGTACGGAACCACTAATTAAAGAGCAATCGATTACCTCCAGGAGCCTTGGGCTGATGATAGTGCGCGTCTCTTTTAAGAGGTGGGAAGTGAACACATCTAGGGGGCAATTTCTAGACTTCAGTGAATATACAGTATGACACAAGTGAGTGAGGTTGAAATTGGCTCAAAACGAAGACGGGGGAGGTACGCACACAAACAGCATTTACTAAGCTTTTATTTACATTCAGATGAGCTGGCAAACATTTACTTGGACAATTGTCATCTGAAGGTTCAGTCGTAGCTAAATCACATCTCTGCGCTCTGTCCTGAGAGGCATCAGCTTTCGTGTGGTAGAACGCATCACTGAACATAGTGATGATTGCCATAAATTAAGAGATTGGTTCAAAATGGTTACATTTTATTTAAAAATCTCTATGCGTGGCTCTCAAAATGGAAATATGTAAAAATCCTTAGACAGAATGGGAGACTTTGAATGGTGGGCACACAGTAAAAGCCAAATTCTGCCCAGCCTGTGTGAGACGTGACAGATGATAAAGGGGGAGATAACCCTGCAGTCCACACGTGTCCCCTGAGGTCATGAAGGACAGGGCTCAGTGCAGTTTAGCCACAAGGTAACTAGTCACTCTGAAGGCATGCCATACCACATAGGGCTAAAACATATAACACCAAATAGTCTGCTTTGGAAACACTGTCTGGTGATTTTTATTTACTAAACACTGGTCTACAGCATGAAAGCTTTATTTTTTAATTACCAGAGCTGAAATCTTGGTGCTAATCTTTCAGACAATATTTAAAAAATGAATCCCATTTTATTGAATGATCTAATGAGAAATTATGTAAACAATTATTCGCATGATTAATGCAGTGACCCTTTATTACGACCTTCAGCACAGCAGTACAAGTGACCAAATGAAAAAGAAAATGAAAAATGAAAACACCTCGACCCCACCCTACCCTCCTGAGAGGAGGAGGAGCCTGAAAAACCTGATAGGAGCACAAGGCTTTTGAACATTCATGGAGGAGGAGGACCATGAACATCCTGGGACGAGGAGGATAATCCTGGGTCATGCATCCAAAACCTTTTTTAAACCGCGTAATTTCATGTTCACAGAGCAATTTTGCACATTCAACAGATCATGAGCTGCAGCAAATCCCAGGAGATCCCTCATCTCTCGATGAGAGAAACCACCATCTGATGCTGTCTCGCTCTGATGACCCTGCTATCCCAGCATGCACTGGGACCACTCATCGCCATCACACAATTATACACAATTACTGTTTGCAACTCATTAATGGCACCAGGCACATTTGGCATGGCTGCTTCTGTACTTGTAATAAGCATTTTTTCCCAGCTGAGATGGCATCAGACCACAGTATGTTAAGCTGCATTAAGAGATGTTGCTAGACTGCACTGTTTCTACTGGGACAGGCAACCATGCCTGCAGAATATGAATCGCTGCCGTTTTACTCGATGAGACAAAGCAGAACTCATTAGGAGAAGGCTGTAAAATGATTTGCTGTATTACTAGGATAATTAATTTGAATGATCAAATATTCAACAAAACAAGTGTCTGTCGTGGATAATTACTTTAGTGAGCGGGAAATTGCTTTTTAAAAATAGGACAGAGATTCTGTCAGTCAAAGACACTCAGAGTTCCAGGGAATGCAATCATTTCTGGAGTGTAATTGAAATATAGATACCTGCGGATGATTCAGTGTATGTAATGCAACTCTGTGATTATGCAGTGTGGGCTGGAAAAGCCGCCTTGTCAACAGAGTCAAGTTAGTGTCTAGACTCAAATGCATATTACTGCATAGAGCAGACCCTTTCATCTTTGTCTTTTTGTTAAAAAGGGACATAGCCTGATATTTACCTGACCTTATCAAGTGCTCGAGTCTAATAGTCATGCCCTGGGTAACAGCATCTGACCTCAAGGCAAGATCTTCACTGCCTTCAGGTGTCTAATATGAAGCACAAAATTTACTAACATGGATCTGTCCTGCTGTGTCATTCAGAGCAACACGACTAAGGTGGAACTAAAAAACCTTATCGCACACAGACCTTCAGTAATAGAAACAGTGAAAATTGTTTTCTGAATGTAAATTGAATTGCCACATCCCCCTTTTAGGAAATCAGTCTTAGAAGCAGCCGTGAGTTTTTGAAGGACAATGTATGCAGAGACAAGAGAAAATTAGGTGACAGAGTTCAACGGTTTGCTTAGCTGTGTGCCTCAGACAGAGCCGTCTTCCTGAGCATGCTTTAATGGAAACTACTGAATCATTATTGAAAAACAAACCTCAGGAATAAAAGCACACACGCAAACCTACACAGCAGCAAGATGAGGGGAACAAAACAGGAGAGACTCTCATTTACATATTTTCTTTATTAAATTACTGGGTGGTGCTTGTAGGAAGGCGCTCTTGCTCTCTCTGCTACCCGTAATTAAATAGCCTCCATTCCTTAGCATTTCAATGTAATTATGTCAAACTGTAGAGCAGTTAACCATCCCTGTATGAAAGCAAACTTTACATTGCAATTTGTGTGAATTGGTAGACTTTCTGTTAGCACCTTAACATTCATTAACATGGGCTCTCATACTTTTTAATAATCACAACTTATTAAGTTTGACTTATAAATCCACATAGAGAGAACATAATTATAAAACTTTAAACCGTGACCTTATTCTGCCTATCTGTCTTCCTCCTGCGATATCTGGTGGAGGCCTTTGAATGTTTTAACTTCCACTGCAACATGGATATTCCATTTCTTCATACTTCTATGTCCAGAAAGACTCTCTGGGCCCTAATATACAATCCAGTGGATGGCAGCTCTACACACCTATAAACAGAAAACACTGGGCTTGTCAAAATTTTCCATTTGTCTGCCCAATTTTTTGCCGTACGTTGCAGGGCTCCAGATCAGGTGAAGAATGTTTCCGCTCAGGTAATTAAAGCAGGATTCATAAGTGGTTCTCCTCCATTTGAAGCACAGTTAATTGCAGATTAAATGGCACATGAGTTTGGCAGAACTTCCTGTCAGAGGTCTCCCGCCTTATTTACCATATGATGATCATAAAGGCGAACTCTTTTTGCTTGAGTCACTCTGTTTAACTTCGCCAGATGACGGCGGACACATTTCACGTTAAACGGGCTTATCCGTGATGATTTAACTGAGCATACACGGCAAGCAGCTCCAAGGTGAGTACCGCTGTGTGTTTGCATGTTCTCTATAGAGTCACCAGGCACAGTTATGTTGGCTGACTGTAACAGCGGGACACACCTACCACGTGACTGTAATGACAATGCCACTGGTTACCTGAAAACCAGTGACAGGAGCTCAAGCAGGGTCAAATAACTGTAACGCCCCCCACTGAGCTTAAAGCAGAGCTACGCCCTGCTCCCAGTGCTGGGGACCTTCAAGTCTGCTACAGAAATGTTTCTGTCTCTACGTGGTATAACTGGCCCACATTTCCCTTTTGGCAATGATGGGTACCATTGCTGCCAATCCCACTGAGAGCTCAGTCCGTAGGTGAGCAAGGAGTCGCGTTTGTCTGCGAGCGACGCAGCGGGTTCTGTCACCGACGCCCGCTGGAAGCGTGACTGCCCTGTGAGTGAGCTTGTAACGTGGCTGCCCTTGACGTGGTTTCTCTGCGGACTACGGGATGCTGCCAGGACCGGAGATGGGGCCTCCGTGCCAAATTATACCAGCTGTGCTGGAGGTTTGGTGGCTCGGACACCTGTCCAGTTGAAGGCCAGGTGCCAGTAGCCGTAGCGATCGCCACAGGGAAATGAGGCAGGAACCTGGACGTGAAGGACCTCCCGTCTCACGCTGAGAAAGCTAATGAGGGTGTGTCACACTGCACAGCTGACATTAAGAGGTAATGCCGCTTACTTTATCAGCATTTCACAGCCTGCTGCTGGCCGGCACGCATTTCATTAGTAGGTCCACTGCCATCGAGCTAATTCTACACCCATGAATGGTGATAATGGCTACTTGGCACAGATAACAAAGGATTCTGGGAAAGTCTTCACCTAACAAGAATCACAGAAGAAGCACAATGAAAAACAAAAGTTTTCATGTATCTGCATGATAGCTATCATTGCTGCGTTATTTCCTTAGCATTACGTTAACAAAACCAAAGAACAAATCAAACACGATGGAAAGTTGAATTGTTTCCAGTTCTTCAAAGTCTGCATGGAAGGTAGCATGTTTAAAGCAAACTCAGAAACTGGAAAAATCAAATGCAAACAATGCTATCCATATTAAAAATTCTCTTGAGACAAATGAAATTGAAAAGTTTTTTTAACAAAATTCTTCCTCCTGTTCATAGCACTCATTTTCATTACTAAAATGTTATTTTTCTGATCCCTTAACGCTGTAGGTAACATTAATCTCAAATAACAGAGGGATGTTTGACTGACGTGTCATTTCCTGTTTAGGTAGATGGTTCATCACTGAACAATAATCCAGGATTACAGCACAACTTTCAAATAAATAAATAAAATTGAACTGAAATATTGAAATTCCTGCTTTTCATATAGAGTAGATCACTGGTAACTTTTTTCGTTTTATCGGTTATTTTGTACTACTACTCTGTTATTAATATTCATATTATAATTTTAACTAATAATTTGTCAGGTGAACTATGTGAAACAATCATATTGAATAAAACTGGATTTTCAATGTATGCTTTGCCTATTTTGCTGAGTTTGCTTGTATTTTTGTTTCAATTCACTTTTTTGGTTGCTCAGTAGCCATGATTTTGTGCAAAGCAGCACTGAATTCCTGTAGATTTTGACAGAAATGTAGTGCATCGCAAAGCTGAGATGATGTTCAAAACGGTTGCTTGTCACCGTATGTTCTCCCTGTCCGCACGTAACCACGATTGACCGTTGTGCCCTTTTCCGTCTTTGAGGAGCACTACAAAAGCTAAAAGCAGCTACCAAAACTGACGGTGTTTGTATGACATAACCGTGTTGACGTTCGTCTAGGCTGTTTAACTCAAGCCAGCCTGTCGGTGCATCTCCGCTAATAGATTTTCTGTATTTTTGCCAGACGGTGTGAGTGAGGTGTGAGGACCTCGCTGCTTTTTTTGATGTGGCACCTGTGGTCTGAGGTGACATTAAAGCTGCCGTCATGCCCATGTCTTCAAAACATCCCAGCTGTGGTCACACCAATCCTCCTGTGGCAGTTCTAATTATCGGCACCAGCACTACTATTGGTGGTTGTGTAATTACGTGTCTCCAGCCGGGCTGCTGGCCATGAAAAGTGGTAGCGGTGAAATGATGTGTTGGAATTAGAGACTCAAATTTAAACTGTTTTAAATAGGTAAGTGGGGATGTTGCTAAACAGTGAGAGTTTGACCTTGGCTGTTAGTCACCTCAGCTCCTGTACTGTCAGACATGACTGGTCAAGTCTGAATGGGTTTGGGGGGAAGGGGGGGAGTCAGAGCAGGAAGGGTGGGGAAGGTAAGTAAGAAGGTTTGGTTTCTATCACCTTATGGCAGAATCATGGTCAGGGGCAGGCAAACACAACTAAACGAATGAATACGATTACGAGTAAAGATCTGGGAGGACCTATTTCTGAACTGGTGGAGGCTGAGATTCCCACCACAGCATCAGCGTCTGGAACCTTCAGCATACGTCAGACTTCTGAAGTGATATCTGAGTTTATTGTGAAGGAATGTCATAATGGCTCTACAGCTTTAAAGATGGGGAATGTAAGGGCCCAGAACACAACTGTCTGTACTTAGATATGTTGATCTAACAGAGGGTCCACACATCTACAGGACAGTGGAGATGCCTACAGGAATGTCCACAGATCTAACAGAGGGTCC
>JAACJT020007336.1:0-16771 GCA_009936485.2 Gymnarchus niloticus | reverse complement strand
CATAAAGGAAGACCACGCAGGGATCCTGATCAGAAAGGAAGACTGCACTGGAACATTACCACATAAAGGAAGACCACACAGGCATCCTGGATCAGAAAGGAAGACTGCACTGGAACATTACCACATAAAGGAAGACCACGCAGGGATTCTGATCAGAAAGGAAGACTGCTCAGCAAAAATGCTACATGAAGGAAATTTGCACTGGAATGCATCTCTGATGAATGTAACCCGGCCAACGCTGGACAGAAAGCCTGACGTGAGGATCCTATATACAGTTGTGGGTAGTTAACAGTAAGTATGTATGGCATGCCAACGCTAATAAAATATTACTAATAATTCACCTTCTCTGGCTCTTCCTTGATTTTCTCTGCTGATTTATGATGATAGACTGAGCACTGAGAAGGGGCTTAAACTGGTAAGCAGACATCAGAGCCCATATGATGTTTAATGCAAAAGCCATAAAATGTAAGGACACATAATGAATACAAACAGGTCAACACACTTGCCGTATTTTTATAAGAATGACTAAACAATTGTTTTCCTCTCTCAAAATGATCAAATCACTTTTTTCCTGGCCAAGTTATTTGTCTGTTTGTTCACCTGGCTTTAAACGTCTATCGAAGTGTAAAAACCCAGAAAAGAACATTTAGGTTTTTAAAAATCGTTGTCTGTATAAGTGATTCAATTACCCAAAAGCTGCATGTACCTCTCTGAGGTCAATCTGCCAGTTGATTATCTTTACTGGAGTGAATCCCTGTTGGCAAACCTGTATCCTGACAATGTGGCAGCACCAGTCAGTCTCTGGGTCCATCAGAAATGGTCAGTTCATCGCATCACGGCAGCCAGAGTCATGGTATAGCGCTGGTTGATAGACAGTTTTAGTGTCATGTAGCCAGGCCAGAAGGGACCTTAATGAAGTGACTAAATAAACATGTTCCATAAATTATACTGACATAGACACACTATTGTTATGTTAATGTGCAGGAATAAGATTCGTTTTAGAACTATGAAGGCTAAGTATGTAGGTAATGACAAAGACATTGCAAATTTTTAAAATTATTGGCATGATTAAATTGTTTATAACAAAATCAACTTTACATTCCAAGTATCCTGTGTACCTATTTTTTTTTCCCGAAAAAAGGTGTTCACACAAGCAAACACACACAACTCTTACTTGTCTGATGTTTTGCAGATGCTAAACTGAGTGTGACGCAGGAAGGCCCACAGCTCCCCCCTCTGGTAGTACTGCAGATTTACACCAGCCCACCATGCTGGCTCTGACACAGACCGTGTTCACACCAGGGAACAAACGAAAGTTCAAGGCGATGGAACAGTTTGCTCCATTTTCACCTTCCATGCTGAAGTATTTTTCTTCCATGGCTTACATTTTTCCTGGCATAATAACATTTTTGCATAATTTCTTAAATACGTATTAAACCTGAAAAGTATTTTTCTGCACCTGAAATTCACAGATTGTATTCCTTCTGGAAGGTCAGACTCTAAAAGGATTAGGTGGACATAAAGAGGCATGAAAGCAGCCAATGAAAGATGTCTTTCCATGCTTTACCCATAACCCAGTAGACCATTATCATTAATCATTATCACATTCAGACTTTGCTAGAGGAATTAGAGATGCAGGGATACCAAAGATGTCATTTTCACGTTGAAGAACTTCAACACCAAGTGCCTTGATGGTGTAGTGTGACTGTACCATTTTGGAAAAGAATCTGTTTTCATAACCATAGCTTACAGCAGCTCAAGGCCATTCCTTCAGCTTGACTACTAAAGAGACATGAAGTCATAATGTGATAAACAGTCTTATTTATTCTCCTTGCCTGCTTTTCAAGTTGAGATGCTCGGTGGCGGACACACGTCATGCCTGTGAAGTGGATCTGCCTATACAGCAGCACAGCCCAGAGGTTGTCAGTCCTTAACTCTACGCATGTTTCCTCAGAAGAACATCACGGCTTGCCAAATTACAGGGCTGGCACCGGTACCTTCAAACATTCATGGCCAAATTAGAAAATGTAAAATCAGGGTGTATACCTTTCTAAACCAGTTTCTTTTTTTTCAGTTTGTTAGGCAGGAAAGCAATGCTTCATACGGACCAAACCTCCATGAGAATCTGGGATTAAACGTTTCTGTTTTCTGACTGGAAGGGGGCAGTTTTACTGTCCTTTAAGAGCCACCCTCATGACAGCCAGTGGAGAACACATCTGCCTGGATACTTCCAGCTTAAATGATCCGGTCACAGTCTTTTGAAGAGCTGTACAAGTCAGACCTTCAAACGGCTTCATCCGTTTTCTTTCATTCACATTGTTGCAGGTTTGAATGTTTTTGTATCCCTGCTGACTGTCCTGGTGGACGTTCTCCTGTCCTGTCAAGGCCACGTGCATCTCTTTCTTTTGGTTTGTTGTGGCTTCTGTAGTTGAAGGTTTTCCTGGCAGCACTCAGTGGGTTTTGGATACAGGCTTGCTCTGAGCAATGTGACCTTCACCTCTCCTCCTGGTTAACCCTAATGTCGAGACTCAGTGTGCTTGAAAAACAGCCCCCAGCCCTACAGCTGATTATTGCCTCCTGTATTTGCATCTTTAGCAAGTGGTAATAGGTACAAATTTGGAAGAAAGCTCAGAGGCCCGAGGTGGGTGTTACCCAGTTATCTCCACATATTCCACTCCTACTTGGCTAGCCCCCATGAGAAGACTGAGTCAGAGATGTGAGAGAGACACTTCAGAAGACTGAGTGGGGGCCCTGAGAAGGAGGCTTTAGAGGTCCACAAGAAACTTCATCAGTCTGAATAAGAGGCTTCAGGGGACTGAGTGAGGGGCTTCAGGGGACTGAGTGAAAAGTTTCGGAGGTCTGAATAAGAGGGCTGAGTGAGAACCTTTGGGGGGCTGAGTGGAAAGCTTCAGAGGACTGAATAAGAGAGCTGAGTGAAAAGCTTCAGTGGTTCAAATAACAGGGCTGAGTGAGAGGCTTCAGGGGGCTGAGTGAAAAGCTTCAGTGGTTCAAATAACAGGGCTGAGTGAGAGACTTCGGGGAGCTGAGTGAGAGGCTCAAGAGAAGACCATCAAATTAACCTTGAGTTAAAAATTAGAGTTGCTGAATAACAGAGCAAATGTAGGACAGATTCCTGACATGAGTTTCATGCAGTAAAGCCATAAAAAAGGAAAGTGTGGAGTTTCCATGTTCTTCCCAGGTTCCGTGGGACTCCACGTACCTCCTACAGTCCAAAAAATGCAGTTAGGCAAAGTGCCATTCTTAGAAGGAATGTGCCGTCTAAGGATTGCCATCCCACCCAGGGTGACCCTGCTTTGTGCTCTGGGCTCCCAGCTGTGACTGTGACATTGTACTGGATAAGATATCAGGAAGTTGGATGGAAGTGTGAATCGATTGGTGAATATTTGTTATTATGTCTACTGTATTATTACAAAAAAAAATCAAAAAACAAACTGGCTGCGCTAATTGAGAAATGAGGCATGTGCGACTGTTGAGTCTGCAGGTCTGGGGTCAACCACCTAGTGACAACAGTGGAGGTCTGAGGGACAGTGTGGGAGGTGGGGACAGATGAAAGGCAGAAGAAGGAGAGGAGGATGAAAGGGGCAGACAGCTCAGCACTCCTCTTTGTTCTCAGAGGCAGGCAGAGTACGGGGTGCAAACAGCATCTCGTTTACTGCCAGCTTCCTCTCAGACGACCGGCTGGCCTTTGTTATTTTTCACTTCAGGAGGGGCAGAACCAACCGCCTGTTTCATCAAAGCTGGAAGATTCACCAGAGGTGCAAATACACACGCCATAGCAGATTCTCAGAACGTGAAGACCCAGATGAACATGGACCCACGCAGTTTAATCCATTTCGCTTCCTCTGATTCTCAGATTTGGACTACCAAGCTTAACTGTACATTTAAATGTCATTTTGTTGATGAAAGGATCTGGCCAGATCTAGCAGAGCAGCACTGGAATTCAGCAGGAATGAGTTCAACATTGCCACTGCAAACTCTTACTTCAACTAATTTTATGATCCAAAATAGGCAACAGTAAAATTTGCTAATAAAATGGTATGTCCTGTAGGTTACACAAAATTCAGCACAAGCTGCCATGTCACCAGGTGCTCAGTCCACCACCGTCCGCTTCATGAATTCACAGTCGGCCAGTCTGATGCAAGGTTATGGACTTTCGTGGCAATTTGGTCTGACAGGATGACCCATCATGCTGAGCTGAGATGGATCCTGAGTGAACAGCTAGACTGTGACGTTCAGTGAGCGATGGATGAACCACCAAAGTTGATACCAGCTGACCAATGTAATGTTTACAACAACGTTTTCATCTGAGTCTTAACAATGTGTGTAATTTATATCTGCCATTGTGGATAGCTCTTGTTGTTCAAGTCCAACGAATGCCCTCTGCAATGGCTGTTATTCTAGGATGTCAGTCAGTCGGTCTGTCGTCTGTTCCAACCATCCAGCCACTGGTGGAGATGAGAAGATTTTTTTAGCTTGCACATCCGTGTGTGTGTTTGTCTGTAATATCAATGAAGTGTTAATTGAAAGACAAGAAGATTAATGCAGACTTTCTCACTTGGGAAAAATCTGTGATCACGATTTACATATGACAGATGTAATAAAGCAGGTTTCCCCTTCGACTTCTCAATCTTTCTTTAAAACTTCCCTTCAGTTTAAAAAAAAAAATAAAATGTTTTTATATGCATCTGGAGTATGTCCAAATTGTCAGGAATTTTAATTTTGGATTGTTAAGAGGGACCTCTTATGGACAAGATGAGTCTATTACATCTTAACAGATAATGATAAAGGTACAAAAAACACATTCTCAGCGACAAACTGCTGATCCTCACTCTGTTCTTTTCTTCGAAACAAGCCTAGTGGAGGTGCTCTAGGCCAGGATCCATCAGGAACTTGCTGAGGTATCTGAAATGCACTTTTCTGACAGTAAGTGAACTAAACAGAAGACGAATGAGACTCGCACGGAGCCTAAAACAGAACGAACCGAGGAAAGACCGGGAAATAACACTAATGTATGTCATCCAGCTCTTCCACGATGCGGCAAAGGAAATAAAGAGAAAATTATAATCACTGTTACACTTCAGCATCCAGGCCACAATGGGAGAGAGGAAGGACTAGGAGGCGGGCATAGGGCATACAGAAGAGGATTATTACAACACAACTGAACAAGGGCTAGAAACAAACAGGGGATCAAAAATCAGAAAACCAAGCAAGACGGGCCACAGGCAACACACAGGAGCACCATCAACGAGCAGACCGAGGAACAGGGGACCGGAAAGCAATTTTAAACAGGACTAACGAGGGAACAAACGCTTAACAGACCAACCCTAACGAGCCACGGTAGGGAAAAACAGAAGGGGCTGGTAGGCAGAGCGTGACATACGCTTTTTAGGAAGTTTTCACGTGATGACAAAACATGCCTTGTTTTCTTGGCTTTCTAACACTGAACATGCAGATTCACAAAGTTAAGATTTATCACAGTCAGGAAAGGGTACATTGCTGCTAACCTCTCTGAAAGGGATGCTTGAAGAATAATATTTCATATTGACTACGCTATTCATTTAAATTTGAAACATATTTCCCTCATATAACTGGCTGACCGAATAAAACTGAGTTCTGACTAAAAAAATCACATATTTGAATCAATGCTTATGTGTAATGCATTTAGATTTAATTTGGCATGTTATAAAATCCATTTGTATTGTTTCTATTTAAGCATGCAGCCCATGCAATTAAAATGAAGGGGTGAGTTTCGAGACGCAAACCCTGGGAGATCCCACGTTGGAAACATTATGCAAATGCCGCTCACTTTCAATCCACAAGCAAATGCTGGAAGCAGTTGGCATGGCGATGAAGTCTCCTCTGACATAAAAACTGACAAATCGGCTGCCCGAGTGTTTCTCTTCTTCTGTTCTCAAGCCTTGGCATCTGACACACGCTGAGGGTCCATGTCAGTGGCACAGTGGCAATGCTAAATGATAGCAACACTAATGTTTTATTTATATAGCGCCTTTCTTACACTCATAGACACTTCATGCTAAATGTACAGTATATTCCAAAGCTTGGCCATCAAAGCCTGCTCAGCACCTCCAGGTTTTTAAGGGTGCTCTTAATTTTTCAGCATCCCTTGTCCGTGTTCTCCTGTGATGGAAATGGATGTGCTCAGGACAGCTCCAAGGCTGTCCCCTTACCATGCGTGACTAGGCTGAACGCTAAATGTCAAGTGTTCATCCGGCTACATGAGCCTTAGAGGTGCGGCAGAGTCTTTGTTTTGGAGAAACTTTTTGTGAATTCTGTAACATGAAGAGGTGATGCCATCATTCTCCAGCTCACTTTTACAGCCCAGCAGTCACACTATTAGCTGTTAATAAGTTAAAAATGAAGGCATTTATGACAAGGATTACATTCCAGCATAGCAGTCAATGGGACCTGACTCCTCCCATTCAAGGTGTCATGATATTTATTACTGCTGAATCGGTACCCTTCTCAAACGTGCTTCACTTTATTTGCCAGAGCAGATTAGCATTTGATGCAGTCTAACAAGCTCGTTTGTGTACAAGCAGGATTAAAGGATATAAACGACGCATATTAGTTTTACATGCGTGGGCCTGAAGTATCGAACATGCTATTTGAAGAGGTGAGCACAGAAAGACGACGTCACTTGAAATTCTCCCGGCAAATCTGGTGCCTCACCAAGGCAGGATTTCAAGGCTCAGTCTGAAGGACGGACAGCAGCTAATTGAAAGTACAGTGCTATTCCTGCAGGGCCTGTCACGGGAAATGCGAGAAAATCAAGTCTCAGCAAGAGAGAAACATCTGAGTACCAATAGGGTGTCAGCTGTAGTCTCAGGTCTTGATCACAGCAGGGGGCGCAGAGGTCAGCGCGTCAAGGACGGGGTGGGTCCCAGCCCACCTCAGGTCACAGTTACACAGGATGTCTCCTCCATCTACCAGAAGTCCAGGTTTTCGTTTTTGATTTTGCGCTGTATCTTTGTGAAGACACTTTACCCCACGATTCATTATCAATCACCATTCACTGCATTCAATGGTAATTTACAAAAAGTAAATGTTAGAAAGTCAACCTTGAAAACATTTGGATGTAATATGCAAAAATGATTTTTTAAACCAAAATCTTAAGCACTGATAACATTTAAAATTTGTGCATGATAAACTGAAGCATGATTTTTCTCTTAAAGAATTTAGTGGCTTTGACCTTAAGCCAAGCTGACAGTGTAAATCCATCTCAATAGCCTACTTAAACACTGTATGTTACAGTCCTGGCCGCAGAGGGGATTACGCTGCTCCGAGGCCTTGGAATCACAGCTCCAGACGCACTGCTGGGTTCCCCACTGCTCTCTGTTGGACTGCACTCACTTCTATGGAGAAGCGACGCGAGGTTTTTTTTTCTCACCTTAAGAAGCTAACGCTGCCCCGAGGACTAGAAGAGGGAGGTTAGCGAGAAGCGAACGCTCCCCGCTGCTCTCGACATCCTTCTCTGTAATAGCTAATTTAATGTGTTAAGCAGTCATCAGGGTTATCTTTAAGTATGCTGTTCCACCGTGGAATTATCATCGTGTTTTACAGGTAATATGCCACCATCGTGGGGCCAATGTAGAGCTCTATTAACCTTAACCCTTGACAGGAAGTTTCGATTGCACTGGCTGTGGACAGAGTTAGAGACAATGAAACATCTGCATTCAAATATTACACACAGAGAAACCCTGGTTTATGAGCTGAAATAATCAACCGCCAATTAAAACTAGCAATGAATAAGCCTGCCCACAACACATGCAGAATCAAGGCCGAAAAATTCCACTCTCAGATATCACTTCTAACTCAGCAAATTTCTTCTGCATTGACTTGTCTCCTTCTTTCACTGAGCTAAAGTGCAGCTTAACCAACTTTAAAAAACCACCTGGAAAGGGACTCATGGAGGACTCAATTACAGCACCTGGGGTCCGTGGGTTATACTCATCGCAATAATAAAAAACAACATGGACTCAAAACACCTGGGAGAAACGCCAGCGAGCTCGGGTCTGCAGAATTCATGATAGCTGTTGAAACGAACAGAATTAAAGAGAGGAAGACCACGCTCTGGTATTCTGAACTGAGGATGAAGGTGTGAACTTTTTCCCATCATGCTGCTCTTCCCACACAGCACAGAGAAGAAGCAGGATGGGAGGCTGCTCAATGTCACGTTTCTAACAGCAGACCTGTTGAACCAAAACTCCCCCAGTCATAAAATGTTGACTCTGATTCGGCTTTATTGTGGGGTGAAGTGTTTTCTTGTTAATAAATACCTAGCATAACCGACTTTCCTCTACAGTGTCCTTGGACTGCCATCTCAAATATTTTGAAGCTAAATCTGATTATCCAGGCAGCAATTTATCAAAATTACTTCTGACATTCTCTGGATAGACAGTCAGTGCTTTGGCTTCTAGATTCTCCACGAGTTGGTGATGCTGTTTATCTCATCAGTGCTATAATCCTATAACTCTACATGTTTTTAACACAACAGCTGTACAGGGTCACACTGATTAAAATACAGAACTGCTTCATTGTATAATTGAGAGTCATGACTTCTGCCCTGAAAGCAACGGGTAACATGGTACAAAATATATAATTTATCCTTCACAGAAAAGTTATGCAATTGTCATAATCATAGTTATTGCTAAAACTGAAAACCTCAAGGCCACATATCATAATGTCACATTGCTTCATTTCAGTGTTTGTCTCCTCTCTTTGATTTCACTGTTTGTCTCCTCTCTTTGATTTCAGTGTTCGCGTCCTCTCTTTGATTTCAGTGTTTGTCTCCTCTCTTTGATTTCAGTGTTCGCGTCCTCTCTTTGATTTCAGTGTTCGCGTCCTATCTTTGATTTCAGTGTTCGTGTCCTCTCTTTGATTTCAGTGTTCGCGTCCTCTCTTTGATTTCAGTGTTTGTCTCCTATCTTTGATTTCAGTGTTTGTCTCCTCTCTTTGATTTCAGTGTTTGTCTCCTATCTTTGATTTCAGTGTTCGCGTCCTATCTTTGATTTCAGTGTTTGTCTCCTATCTTTGATTTCAGTGTTTGTCTCCTCTCTTTGATTTCAGTGTTCGCGTCCTATCTTTGATTTCAGTGTTTGTCTCCTCTCTTTGATTTCAGTGTTTGTCTCCTCTTTGACATCGCCGGCCCTTCAGACCTGGCTGACTAATGTCACCTGTGTAAGACTTTGTTCAGGAGAAAAGGACACAAAATTAACAATGAACATCTTTTCTCTATTCTTCTGCTACATTCTCTTGTTTTAATGAAGGATGACCTCAAGATATCCACTATTATGCCTTAATTATCTGATTATTATAATCCCCTACAAGAGATTATACAAGACTCATTAATGTTCTCCTTAAAGAGTTGGTTTATGAAATGTTTTTTTCGAGCCTGCAGCCACGCAGACAAAAAGGGCGATGGAATTACGTAGCTGCCTTCATACAAACTGAGCTGGGTGCTCCTGCCCCTGAAGCCACTGACGAGGTCAATGGAGCTGATCTTAGCATGAATTTTATATTTTACTGCTAATTATGTTACCTTGAAAGGATTTCTACCAATGAAACACATATGAATCTGCTTTCAAAACCTTTCACCAAGACAGACGGTCATTGTAGGGCTGTGAAACACCGTAATTTGGCCTGTGAACCAAGTATCAGAAAATGACATTTGTTTGAAGAGAACGAATGGTATTCTGAATCGTTTTGTCTGGAAATCCATTCAAGCGGTCAGCAACTTTCATACATAGTTGTCAGTCGTTATAAAAAGCAATGCTCTCAGTTTGTTGCCAATTCTGAAAAACAGCTGACTGTAATGATTGCACAGGTGGACCCAAGTGCCAGAGTGCAGGACTTCAAGCGAAATGCAAATAGACCATCGAACAAATGTGGTCAAGGCCAAAATAAAAACAGGAGAGATTTCCAAACAGAGTGGCAATCTGTAAATTCTAGTCGCTGGGCACACGCAACAAGTCAGAATCTGAAAAAAGCAGGCAAACAAACAGTGACCAAATTGGAAACGTCAGGCGAAAGTGAAAGGCAGGAGAGCACGAGGGCTTTCACACAACAGCAGTAACGACTGACTGTGGAAAAATGCGTAGTCAGGGGCAAACACACAATACCGATGATACTGGCTGCTATGTTACAAAGTGTTTGTAGTCTTTGTCACTGGGCTGCAGGTGTTCAGTACTACAGGAAGGGGTCAGTGATGAGCTGGGTGTGGCTGCCTTGCTGCAGGAGTGATGCTTCCAGACTCATGCCGATGATCACTGCGGATTCTCTGTGGCCACTGCTCTGGATATTTCTAAAGACTCTTTGCCAGTTTCGGCCATTACTCTGGAAAGCCAAGTTTCACAGTAATACCTCCTTCCTTTCTTCTGTTCTTTCTGCTTCAGTAGTGCCGTGCCTCACTGCCTTCCAATCTGCTTCAGAGAGATGTTAAAATCACTGTGCTCCTGTGCAGCATTTCTCCCAGCCTCTGTGTGCCCTCTCCGGCTGTCGGTCTCCTCGTGTGACATAAGACTGTGTCTTTGTCTTGGTGTGACTGTTTCTCTCTGACTGTTTGGAGCATTACCCTTCATCTTCATTCCCTAAATGGATCAAAGGATTTCATTTTCTTTCACAGAAACCAGTAATTTGTGCAGATCTAATCTCCATATTTGCTTTAAGAAAACATCATTAAACATACTCTGGGACAGGAGTCCAGTCTATACACACAAACGGTTTTGAGCAAACTAGATCAATGCAGCATTTGTCAATCCATTTGTTCACTCGTGGTTACCTGAAATTATCATCAGGCGAGTGAAATGCCTTTGAAACCTGGATCACTACTGTGGCAGACCAGAGTGTTAATTACAAACCAGCAAAATATCCAGAAATGCAGGGCTTTGAGCAGAAAATCTGATATGATTTTATTACATCTTTTAAAACTAGAATGACAGATGACGGTTACCCTGATGGTGAAAACCGGAGGTTATAAAGGGATGTACTAGAGGGTAATTACTACCCTGTTCATTAATCTTCACAGAAACAGCCTGGAAGTCTACGAAAGACGACGATGGTGCAGGTCTACTTATCAGGACCCCGTGGACTCGAAAATATCCATCATACAACTCCAGCGGGAGAAAACTATAAAAGGCAGGATGTCTCCATTTGCAACGGGCAATGAAATATAATGTAAAATATTATAGAATAGCACGGAACATTTGTTTGTTATGGACCGTGTACAGCATTTAAAGCAACAACCTGGCAATCAGTTCCACATTTTCTGTATTGTCATCCATCCATCAACCGATCCTTCACCGGGACACAGCCACCCTGGAGCCTATCCTAGATGGGGGACACACTGGATGAGATCGCCATACGTGCACACACACACACACACACACACACACACACCATCTGCATTTATGCTGGACTGAGGGGGGGTCAGAATGTCTAGAGGAAACTGGATAAAATGACTTTTTAATATGAACCTGACAGGTGCCTGCATATATTGGCATGCTGAATGCAGATTTGTTAAATGTAGCTTAATATCACTCATTACTAATGAAATGTTTAGTATTGATGGAAATTACATTATTGAAGTTAAAATTCCATCTAAAAATTGCAAAATGGAAAAAAATCCAATTTTTGTCTTAGATACTGAATCTTTTTTCGAAGGACCTAATGTATAGAGCTGAAATTCAGATACGGCCTACTGGGATTTTAGCTGCTGGTTTAATTAGTGTTCAGTAATTTCAATAATGAGTGACAATTCATCTGGGACTTTTGGTTGGGCATCTTTCAGAAGTGAGTCAATAATTCCGCTGTCTTCTTTTTCAGACTTTAAAGCAACATCAGCCTGTTACTGTGGGGTGTAAGGAATTCCTTGAAGTGGTCAGTAGATAAAAAAGGTTTTAATATAGTGGCTGAAAAGACAGTTCTGTAGGACCCGATGAATAGTGCAAGAACCAGTGAAAACAGTTTAGTACAGGATTACTGTGGATTAGTGAGCTATGGACACAGGAATATTGCTGTAATCCCAGGTACACAACCTGAAAGCTGGGCACATCCATCTTAAATACTACTTATCCAGGACGTAACCCAGGACGAGACGATAAGAACCAGCGGTACACTGGAGAGGATGGGAGCTGCGACCGCTTTCAGTGAAGGTGATGGGGAGCTGGGGTCAGTCTGCGGCACGACTAGATAGCAGATGGGAATATGGTACATGACAGATGATTGGATTGTAGTACAGATCAGAAAATACGTGGAATGGGATAGACGTACCGCATTTATCTGTCAGTCGGTCTGATGCCTGTGTCTCCGTTTGGGTTAGCTGGTATAAAGATTAGTACGAATTTAAATTTTTTACGTTTTCTTGAATCGATGATTTTGGTGTAGAATTCCAGCTGGTCTGTCTGTAAGTGTACCATAAAACTGGCCCTGGTGCAGTCTTTTAGACTCGAAGATACCGAGAGACTGCGGCAGAACACGTGACAGGAGATGGAAGATGCCAGGTGTGTAACAGCACTGTGACGACGAACAGACCTTAGCCTGTTCTGTGGTTATTCACCGCATGCAGACAGGAAGCAGAGACCTCCTGCATTCCACCAATAAGAAACTTCTCACACGTTAAAAATAAAAATGTACGAGATTCGTTGCGCACCAGTCGTAAAAATGCAATTTAGTGATTTACGACCCAAAATACACATCGATCAGTGTTAAAAACAAAAATTGCAATTTCTTGATTGTTTAAGTTGTGAAACGGGGCTCATAACCATTTCTAATGTGTGAACTGGAATGGTCTTAGCCACACAGACCGTGACAAAGGGATGTGGGAACGCTGTAATGTCAAATGGACAATCTGAAGACGGTCAAGTAAATCACAACGGTGCTCCTGATGGTTCAATCCAATTCAACTTGCATAGCGCCATGAACAAGAAGCCTGTCACAAATCGCTTTACGCAGTCCCGGGCCCACGGTCCCCAGAGACTCGAAGAGTAAGCTAAAGGCGACAGCGGCGAGGAAGAACTCCCTCAGGAGGAAGAAACCTTGGGAGGAACCAGACTCAAGGGGGAGGCCCGTCCTCCTCTGGCTGCTACTGAGCAGGACAAGTTCATTAAGATCATAACTACAACACGGATGACCATGTGGGAGCTGTAACAATAGGAGTTCCCCCCCCCCTTATTAGCCTACGCACCTGAGACATGCAAATTATGTTTACATTCTCAGTAAAATCTCCCACTGTGAAGAAACTGAGGACAAAACAATGCCACACAAATCAGAAGCACATTTATGATAGATTTACCGATTTTAGATGCCTATGTTTGTATAGGCTACCAGAAATCCTTGAGGACCTCCACATCCTCAGAAAGTCTGTGGGACCTTAACCTCATCCGTTTGGAGGGTCAAGCGGCACTCGGCTGATGAAGTGTGTGTTAAACGAGGAAACGTGGTAGATCGCAGTGCCCCCCCCCCCCCATGCCCTGGGTGGGCTAGGGACATCTCCCACTTCCTGTCTCATTTGCTATCACCTTGTCGGGGCCAGTAATGATCCAGTCAGTGAGGCTCAGAGATGCCAGTCATTAAGACTGGATTAGCGTGTAGAGGCAGAGGTTTGAGGCATTTTCTCAGTCTGTTAGTGGACCCACAAGGGACCTCGACAAGGCCTACAGCAAAGCTACACAAACCCTCCCCCAACCAAGCGGACCCTTCAGAGCCACCCCTTCACTGTGAATCTTAATAACAGCAGGTACTGTATTAATATGTAAGAGATCAAGAGATTATTGACTAGAATCACTTGCCTGATATCCCCTGTCAGTCATGTAGTTCAGCAGCCCTTTCATGAGCGCCCTTTTCCATCGGTTTATTTAAATATTCATGCTGGGGTTACTTTGTGACTCTGCAGCTGAATTTCTAATTAAACTGTCAGAGGGAATTCAGCGCACCTCTTAGCTTGATTATCAGGAGGGTCAGCCAGAGCAGAGTGAGCCACACACACCTAGGGGCTAATTAAGCACCAGTGCACAGTGTTTACCTTGGCCAGAAGGGGAAGGAGATTAGGGTGAGGCCTCTTCACCGCGCCCTTCAAAGACGTCTCCCACTTTCATAGCGACTCAGAGCGCTGGCAACACGCCGGTGTGTAAGAACATTATCAGCAATTATAGTGAGGAAAGAGGGAGAAAGAGGGATTTTATCTCATTAAAAACAGCCAAGAACAAAGTGACCCCCCCCCAGGCCCCCATCAGCAGCTCTCACCTTTCGAATCTGAATGACGTTACTCTTATGGTAAGGGGTGGTCTCAACGAAGAGGAAAACCATGGCTAATTAAAGTATGGCCTAGCTATCGTGTGAACGACGTTCACTCCTAGTGGAGAGTATCAGCACAGCAGAATCTACCAAGGCATTAAGCTGTCACTTTACTGTCTGTCACTAATGCTGCCTCAGTTCTTCTGTCAAATTATGGTGGCTAATTTCCTTTAATTTTTCATGAGTCGCGTTAACAAGGATCTTCAAGGAACTCTACAAAGGGAGGAGATCCTAAAAAATTGAAAAGGCAACCTGCAGTCAAGGCGATCCGACACAGAAAGGCAACTTTAATATTCTCATACGGGAACCATTGACTTCTTTTATGATTTCTTGTTTCCTATTCATATTAATTCTGCTTGTCAATTTTCTCTTTAGGAGCCTCTTAATCCCAGGAAAACGACTTGAGTAAATGTGAGTCGCTTCCCTCCAACGCTGCCTCATTGTTGCTGTGTTTCCACGTTGAAGTTGCTGTGGATGTCCTGCTCGCAAACGTAAACCACACACGTCTACAGTTTTGTGCAAATTTTACCACCACCTCACCGAATTACTGAGCTTAATTTCTTAATTCACTTCATGAAGTATTTTTTAGCCAAACTAGGTATCCTCGTACTTGACTGTAAGCCTACCTTATGGGGTGACATGAGGAGATGCTTTAGAATATGCAAACTGATAGACTTTGATGGACAAAGTCATAGTTTTATATCAACATGAACAACTTAAAGATTTTCTCTTTCAGCCTAAAACTTTTGCACAGTACTGTAAGCGTGGGATATTTCAATACGTGTCTATACATTTTCCCCATGTTTACAATTAGTGTTCAGCCCCCCCACACAACGATTAAATTTAAACGCAGAATGGTGCATATTCAGAATAATGCACTCAAGTTGTTATGAACTGGGGATGGAAACGATGATGAAGAGACAGTGACATGAATGATAATATCTAATCCTATGTGTGCTTAAAGGGGCCCCACTTTGACGAAGGCCCGGTTCGGCCACGGAGCCATGGGTGTCATGTGACATGGGACACGTGACCCGTCACGTTCAGTTCGTGTGCAGGATTTTCCTCCTTCACTTGACAGACGTACAGTTAGGTGAACGTGCCCGGTGTGACAGTGGGTCCGTTCATACGGGCATCCTTGTGCCCTTTTCTATGTATGAAAGCTTCCATGAGCCGGACCAGAATAAGTGGCTCTGGATGATGGATATACATTTTATAATCCTCTCTCTGGGGTACTACTTACTCCTTACCAGAACTCAAAGTGATGTGAATACTCTTGTTTAAGACCACCAAAAACCGAGACAGTTAAATATCCTAAACTCCTGATAGAGAAGATTACTGGAAGAGTGATGTCAGGCAAGGCTTCTCAGGCTCGTCCACAGACATGTCTGATCAAAGGGCTCAAAGGAGAGTCACTCCCTGGTGATGCTGAAACAGAAATCTGTCCACAGACTCAGCAGACCACCTGGGTGCACTGAGGACAGTGGCAGCCTCTGCGGTCACAGCATTCCAGGCCACTTGGCATAGCAAACAGACAGCGAGGACTCTGCTCGACTCTATCTGGACATTAAAAAGAATTTCCGATATCTGGGCTTCTTTGAGGATGCACTTGCTTTGAGCAGGGGTCTCTTTGAGCATATCCGGACTGTGCTCAAGTCCCCCCTCATACACAGACTATATACATTAATTCTGTGCAAGAATATCAACGTTTTCCTGGGAACAGAAAAGGCTGAGCTGGGGAACGTGTTTGAGAAATTAAATGTCAAGTGGTAGATTGCTTCATGGGATCGTAGTATAAACAAACACTATTTAAACAAGATGACAACTCTACAAATAATTTCTTTTAGAAATAATCCCCGTCTTTCACATCAATCCCTAAAAGTCCTATAGCTTAGGTGACAGTATTTGGATTTATTGTATCAAACATAAATCCTGCATCAGAGAGCAAACACGTTCAGGGAGCTTCTTACCACACTGATGGTGAAGAAAAGTTCCGAATGAAAATGATCTTTTCTTCTCTAATTCATTTACTCTCCAGCAAGAGCATCTCAGTACCACATTCCACATCACCACTTATCTTAGGATCAGGATCTTGTATGATTTGTTATAACTGTTAAGCATTCTGTTTGCTCATAAATGAGTTTCTGGACATGTTAAAGAACACCCGTTCATTTCTGCTGGGATTTGCTAATATAATATAAAATTTAAAAATTTGAATGATCATCTTTCATTGTAGGCTAACTGGCACGGCAAATTGTCTGTAGTGGGTGTGTGTGTGTGTGTGTGTGTGTGTGTGTGTGTGTGTGTGTGTGTGTGTCTGTTCCCTGTGATGGGCTGGCACCCCATCCAGCGTGCCCCCCACCTTATTCAATTCAATTCAATTTTATTTATATAGCGCTTTTAACACGGAGCGCGGTCACAAAGCGCTTTACATAGTCCC